>JAQBSW010004908.1:0-63294 GCA_029291075.1 Eudiplozoon nipponicum | reverse complement strand
GTGACATTCACATTCAAAGATCAATAGCCCGTCACCCAACCAAGTTCATATGCCGTCTGTTGGAAGGCTTACCAATTGTTTACTTCACGGGTACGCAGCCCAACAAGCCAGTTCTGCCGACCAGCCTTCAGAGAAAGGTTTTCGATTCAATTCACTCAATTTATCACCCAGGAAGCCAAGCGACTGTCCGACTTCTTACAGATCGTTTCTGGGGTCACAGACTTAGGCAGAATGTTAAACGATGGGTCTCAGAGTGTGCAATTTGTCAGAAAAACAAGATCACACGACACACTCGTTCTAAGTTGCAACATTTTCGGTCTACTTCTCGCCTAGCCATCGTCCACATCGACATAGTTCATCTGACAAAGGTTCAAGGTTTCAGCTACCTTCTAACTATGATCGATAGATTTACACGGTGGCCTGCGGCATTACCTCTTGGCACCATTTCTGCAGACGAAGTAACTAACGGTTTTATCTCTGCATGGATATCCCATTACGGTGTTCCCAATGAGGTCATCACGGACAGAGGCACTTGCTTCTCATCTGATCGTTTCAAAACCACCTTGCGGTACATGGGACTGCATCTTACGCCAGACGACTGCCTACCATCCCCAAGCTAATGGCATGGTAGAGAATGCATAGGGAACTCAAAGCAGCTTTAGCATCCTCGTCCATTAATGGCAACTGGGTCGATGCACTACCTTTAGTTCTGCTGGCCATGCGTTCTCGTACTCGAGAATCCATTAAAACGTCTGCGTCACAACTCTTGTATGGCATGGATCTACGCCTGCCTAGTCAGCTTCCACGTCTTCTACCGGCACAAGATGACCCACAAGACGAAGCTACCCGCCTTCGACTTCATTTCGGTAACATGTCCGAACAGCAGCCGAGACACACGCCTCGTCCAGTCTTCGTTCACCCACAGCTCCACAGCTGCAAGAGAGTACTCGTTCGCAACAATAATGCTGTTGCACCACTACAACCCAAGTATCGCGGTCCTTACCCGATTTTACTAAAACAGCCAAAATACTTCATCATTATGCAAGGCGCTACACCGACATCAGTAAGCATAGACAGGTTAAAACCGTTTATCGAACCACCTGATCCTGAGAGCGTTCAACCTTCTACACACGTCTCAGGCTCCGTCTGCCCACAATCTCAACCTGCTTTGTATAACGCGTAATTAATTTTTTTAAACATTAACATTTAACTATAAAATTTTTTTAACCTTACGTTAATTTTTAGTATTTGTCTCACGTGGCATAACCAGCTGTTCTTAGCTAACAATTGTGTAGCATTTTTGAACAGTTCTTTGGTATTATGCCATCTCTGAGGCAATGTTCGTGTACATATTTTTATGCAATTACCTTTGATTTTAATGTATATATATTTTACATTATAATGTATTACACTGCCTATTTTGGTATGACCAGCTACTTAGAGCTAACGCTTTCGTGTAGCAACACTAAGTAGTGATCAGCTTCATATCATGGTACAGGCCACTTTCAATGCATATCTCAACTTTATCTATTTCACAAAGACCACTCTACAAATGTCATGACCACAACGTCGAGCACTCTAGCTCCTTTGGTCGTATACAAACACATTGACAACGATCCAGCCTGCTTAGGTTTTAACTTAAACCTGGCAAATTCAGAGGCGATTTACCTCGAAATCTTCACGCTGCGGCTCCAAAAACTTACACTGCTCTATTTTGCCTCACGTGCTATGACCGTCCACTAGAGCTAACAATTTGTGTAGCAATTCCTAGTGGTTACCTGGCATCATATCATTGTTGAAGCAACCAACAAGCATATTTAAGCCCAGCACTTATGGTTCATCATATTTTTGCTTAACTTGGTTCGAACTCTGTCATGCATTTCTTATCTAGCCTCGCAGAGAGGAATATTTTTTTTCCTTTTTTCAGAGAGGAAAGTGTTGTAACGACACAAATCAATCGCCGACATATTGCGTAAATTAAATTCAAATTTATTTACGTTGCACCAATGAGAAAAAAGCAAATTGCCGTTTAACCACGTTTAACCACGTTAAACCAATAGTATGCAAGTACACATATTGCATGCTATTTAAGCACGGTAATTTACCATGCAAGTCAGTTGTGGCATTTGCCTTCTACCTGCTTCACGCGTGTGCGTTCTGTCGGCTGTCAATACGTGTGCGCTCTGTCGGCTGTCAATACCTACGCTGGTGATTTGATAGTTTCACCAACAACTAACTACATCCGTGACTCATCTTGTTGCGGGATACCGGAGAGACGAGCCAATTGAGTGCAGGACATGCAGGACACCATCCACAACGCGATCACAGCTCAACCACGGGAGCGAAAACTCAACCAGAGTCCACCCAAGGCTCTAGGACATCTTCAACTCTGAAGACTTCAAGCGAACGCATTACCCGGCCCTCTTAAGGGCCCCCATATCAGTAACTAATCTCTATTCAGAGCACCTTAACCGAGTTTGTAACGTCGTACGGCATTTACTTGAAGCCGGGGCGTTTACAGAAGCATTGTCATACACTGGTTTTATAAAGGGTCTTATATTGCTGAGCATTAGAACTAGTTTTATTTATTTATAAATTTGAAATGCACAAAAATAAATTTATTCGAGTCTAGGCTCTTGCGTCTTACATTCAATATCATTTGTTTTATTTAGTTGTTTTGAAAAGCAATTTAAAATATTTTTTAATTTCTTTCACGTTCTTTATTTGGATGATGAGTTTCTTTTTTAATAAACTTGGTCGCAACGTATTTATCCTTGGTGCGAGTTCTGCCAGTTTATTGGGCTATTTCAGCATTAGTAAATATGAGGTAAATTCATAAGCTCTATCTTACTGTTTGTGTTTTTAAAACCGTACAGAAATTTATCCTATATTTCGTTCTCAAACAGCTGGCTGTCTAACTTTGTCGAAGATCGATATCTATCTATCATTAATAAATAACGTTATTTGGTAATGGCTGCCGTGATGCCTGGTAATTTAATACATTAAGATACAGGTGAAAGTAGGATTTTACACTAATCATTGCCATATTTATATGCTCGAGAAACAGTTTAAAAGGAGCCGACGACACGTAATCATTTTACACCAGTCCCACCATTATTATTATTGATGAAAAATATCTAGTCACTATCTTATCCATACATAAACCTACTTTTTATTTCTCCCTTTATCTTTTCAATTTTCGAGCTAGCAGAACTTTTCTCGAAAAAAAGGAATAATTTATTCACTTCGTGTGTGACGGTAACTTGAAATTTAACATAAATTGCTGATAAAAGTTCTCTGAACCAGTTGAACCATTGGAGAAAACCACTCAAGTGGGTTCATGGTTATTGTTTAAAAATAGTAAGTAAAGTTTTGTTTGTGTTTACATGCTCCGGGGGCATTTTACACACAAGTTAAGCACATATTATTTTCAAACTTTTTTATGCTTTATCTGATCTAGTCTTGTGCTGTTGTATATTTTGTATATTTAAACTAGCAGTGGCTTGGATGAATGGATGGGATGAGTCAATGCTGTTTCTCGTGTTGTGGAAGTTTGACTACGTAAACAAACATTGCTAACTAGCAGATGGTTTTTATGAGCGTTTGGTTTGATTGGGGTAGTTACGAATATAGATGACTTAGTTTGGCTTCATATTAGCTAATTTCAAATTTCGGTCGTACAATTTTATTATTGGTCATAATGGCTAAAGTGTCCTTATTTCAATGTAGAGACTACAATCTTTATTTCTAATGAACTGCAGGTTGTAATAGTTGATATCAGCATGTTCCAATGAAAATACCGTGTGAGGAATAAGGCGAGGCATTGTATCGACGATTTGAACTAACAGAATTGATAATTGCGTATTGACGGGAATGATGACACATTTACTTTTGTTTTGTGCCTCGAGGGAAGAAGAATTTGTTTCCAGATTTCATTTGATAGAAATCACTAGGTTGCCGTGTTATCATTTGTGAATAATAAATGAATTTATAACCGTCGCGTTTGTGTATTGTCGTGTTAGATAAACAAATATTCGTTTTTGACGATTAAGAGTATCTGAATGCTTCTTGGTTATGTCGCTTGATAATTGTTTGTGAGGTGTGACTCGTTGAGAAAAAGAAACTTATTTTGGAATAAGTTGTTTAATGGAGAAAGTTATATTTTAAAATCAGCATTTCTATTGTAAATCATGTTTGCGAGCTTGATATAAAGCAAGGCTTAGGTATCTAGAGACCTTTTGAGATGCATTTCACATGAGTACATAGAGCCAACAGAACATGTAAATCTCATTTGAATGTTAACCGTTGTATTAGATGATTGCTTCTTTTGATTGAATATAAAATTTATGATTGTATGTTATTTTACTACCTGTCGTTTAATATATTTCTTTCATTCAAATCACTTATTTGGCTCCCTGACGTTGAAACTTCATGTCTGATAGGGGGCAAACCTTGTCACTACTACTGAGATACAAACATCATATACCAAATTAAGCCTGAAGTATGCTTTTAATTTTCAGTCCACTTAGTATGAAGTGGGTAGTGATGGATGGGTTTGTCAAACGCAGCGAGCAAGTTCAAACGGCTGAAGGAAACCGACCATTGACGCTTAAATATGAGACGCTCAGAGAGGATGGTGTTCATCAGCCTTGAGTCACAGACTTACTGAGGGAAGGAAAGCTTAATTTAAACACCATATTCATACTAAAAATAAGAAGCCTAGTCTTCTCTCACAACATGAATACATAAACGGCTGTCTCCGTTTCCCGCACGATAAGTTCCAGGAGAGCTTACGCCCATAAACCAAAATTAAGCAGCTTTTCCGTTGGATACTGTTAGCTACTATAGCGCTTGTGGGTTTGTTCAGTTTAGTTTCTCGTTAGTATTGTCACGGCAAAACGTGGTCAAGGAACCGATATTTTGAATATTTTACAATTACAGAAGCACTGATATAACTATTCTGCAGTTCTGTCCACTGAACATAGTTGCTCAAGAGATGTGTCGAGCAGTGTCTACGATATCATAACAAGCGTTTTAACCCAATGCGATTTGTGGAACTAATCAAAGACAGAAGAGATAAAGCTGATAAGTTAGTATATGTTGCTTCTAATTAATAATTCCTGTCGTTCAGCAGACAATAACATAAATGAAACTGAGCATACGTGTTCATTGATAAATCTGTCCAAATAATGACAGCTGTTGCCAGTCATCTGATCATCCACAACCAAAGAACCAACAGATACTACATAAGAGTATGCATAAATTAATTTATAAATATAGATCAGTGTTTCTATGTATCAATTGAGACCAAATTATCTACGAAACTAGGGAGACCTGTGGGATCTCAACACAATACTGCCAAAACTATGTTATGCAGGTGTTGGCATGCCGAAGGGCGAAATGTATTAAAAAAGCTGAAATTACGCAAAAATATTACCATGTAGAGAATATCGTCATGGTAGTATAAATAGAAGTAAAAAATCTTTCTGGCAAAAGCGACTATCATAATGCATTTCTACAATTAATGGATGTTTTTTTACTGTTATTCATAGAGCACAACGAACTATATTTACTTTTCCGTTGCGTCAGTAAAGTATCAGTTTTATGTTGTGATGTATTGCAGTTTATGTTGATGATGATTGCTATTATTGTTTGCGCAATAATTGGTATTTCAAATGTGTATGTATGTTATGATGAAATTGCATTAGCTTTCCATATGTGATTAATGAGTGGCGACAATTCTGTTATCGAAATCGCAAACAACAGCGTAAGTCTTTAATATTGCTACTTTAATAAAATGTATTACTTTTACTTTACTTTACTGCGGCTGACTCCTTTTGGAGGATAAGCCGGCTCCACATTTCATGGAGTTTCTTGGGAATTTGGTACAAGTGGTGTCCCCTCACCACTCGGCTTTTTGATCGAGGACGCACCTCTAGCCTTTGCACATCCAAGCGCAGTCTGCAAGGCAGCAGTAAGTTGCATGGTTGCCGGTGGCTGTTGAGAGCTCATTCGCCATTCGGAAGTACGGGGTACTGTCCAGGAGTCCATGTAATCCTGTGGCTGTTGAACCCTTTTGTGGCGGGGAACATACGCCGAGTCATGGTGCCGTCGTCGGGCTCATGTGGTATTTTATAGGAGATCCGATTGCCGGTCGGAAATCCACCACGCCCTGGTGACACCACCGCCATAGCCCCGTTAGCCCATGTACGATCGGCCATCGAAACATGGTTGACACCGTCGTACCACGTTGAGGAGGGGATGGACTTTACGACGGAATAAAATGTATTCGCATTAATAGCCATCTGTGGTCTGTGGAAGTTTACAAGGTGGTCTATTCCTATTTGTAATATATAATAGATACTTTGCTCTTTCATACGTCGATTCAGAATAACCCATATCAAGGTACTTGAATCTCCGCGATTTGCGTTCGCGGGTTGTCGCTTTGCACTATCAGTTGGCAAATATCCGATTGATCCCCATTTCAAAGTACGCGTCGAGCTTGTCTTCTTATTGGCTGGGTGCGGATTCGTTCATTTCTTCCGAAGGCTTCAACATCGTTCATACTAATCACTGGAAACGAGGTTCGATCTAATCTTTTCACATCATTTCCAGTGGTTAGTATGAACGATGTTGAAGCCTTCGGAAGAAGCGAACGAATCCGCGCCCAGCCAATAAGAAGACAAACTCGATGCGTACTTGGAAATGTGGATCAATCTGATGTTTGCGAAAAAGATAGTACAAAGCGACAACCCGCGAACGCAAATCCTGGAGATTCGACATTTGAGGTTTGCACTGCGTAGTCATTCAAGAAATATCAAGGTACTTGTTTCTACACTATAGAACGCATATGTATAATGCAGTATTTTTTAGGAAAAATAAACACTTAATATTTAGATGTACGTTTATTGTGAATGATGATCAGTTTATTTCAAGATTGCTTAACTGTACATTATTTTATTTCAGTTATATCCATTATTGGTTTTCATTTGTTTTAGTGCATGAGAACTAGTCTCATGTTCAGTTTTACTTGTAATTTTTCGCAGCAGTCCTACGATTGTTGTCTGTTACTTGCTTGTTGCTTTTATTTGTGTCAGTATATATATATATATATATATATATATATATATATATATATATATGGGTGTTTGTGTGTGCAGAATTCTTATTGTATTATAAATTGCTACTTGAGATCTGATTATTGTTGTATTGATGGTGTTGGTTTTGTTCAGGGTTACGTTATGCTAACGGTATGTGTATGAAGGTTTACCCACGTATATTGTCTTAAATATCGAATTGGTCATGATTTTAATTATGTAGATCTGTTAACGCAGTGCGTGTGTGTGTAGACTGCAGTGTTGGTCACTTATCATCATCACTGTTAACGATGATAATGATGCTGTTTGCGCAGCTGTTTTTGCTTCAGTTTGTTGACAGTCTGGTCGCATTTTTGCTGTTGTTGGTCCAACGTTCGTGAGGTTTTCCTGATAAAAGGGAACTGTTGGTTTGTGATTCATGGTCGGTCACGTAAATATCATGTCGTTGGGACTTTCATGTGGTTTGGCCAAGTGTTTATTGTTTTAACATAGAGATCTTATATTTATAATTTTGCGGATTGTGTAGAACAGAGAAATTCGTTGCATTAGTTGTGCCGTGTTTCAAATATATTCACCCAAATATTTTATGATGACGCCAGACCATTTGAAATCAATTTCTGCGGTAAATGTCGTGTGGTTCTGTTGATTAATTACGTTTTTGAATACCGTGCATATATGCTGCCGCATGCACATGGAAATTTATTGATTATGAAGGCAATGAAAAGAATTGGCAATTGGCCATTGACACCCAACCTCATTGTTCTATTGAAAGTTGTTGTTCTAGTTGATAGGTGTAATCATCTAATTTAACGTGTCCACGATTTTCTTTCGTGGGTGGTCGATTTGCACTCTCGGCTCCGCGATGATCCGATTGATCCTCGTTTCCTAGTTCGTGTTCAGTTCGGCTTCGTGGTTGCTGGGTGCTGATTCGTATACATATATTTGTGTTAGCGTCACAAATAGGCTGCCTACATGCACAAAGACATGCCGACACAAGTTCAGAATCCAACAAGTCAGTTACCATTAACAATAGTATGGTTATCGCAAAGAAGTGAAAGTAAAACTGAAAATAAGACTTGTTCTCATTCACCTAATCAAATGAAAATCTTAAATTGATAGGAATGAGTTATTTTAATCTCTAGTTTGGTAATCTCGAAATACACCGACCATTATTTATAATACACATACATTTGATTATTAAATAAGCTTTGTCCAAGAGTATTGTGTATTTTGAGTTAATGGTTTTTAAGATAACATAAAAAGGGCTATTTAAGTTAGTTTACACTCCCTTTATATTTTTTATAATGTCAAACATCTCCGTTTATAATAGTTAGGCTCTTTGTCATCGAAATCTCCGGCATGATGACTGACAATCTGAAGTAAGTCTTTCCGGGAACGTTAGCGCGAACTTTGATAGTGTTATTGGGGTACGAGCATTCTATATGACGAGACCAAAAATACTGTTTGACTGCGCAGTAAACGGGTGGTGGTGTAATAAGAGTAAGCTTCCCAGACCTGAAGGGCTGGCTACTCAAAAACTAAATGCTTTGGATAGAAGCTGTTCGTCAACCCTGGGTGGCAGAACAAACAAAAATTGAAGAATGAATCTACGTCATCCATTTCCATCACAAACGAAGATGGCTACGCTGCATTTAAGCGTCAGTTGTTTTAATATTCGTGGAATTATTATAGATAGTCCTTAATTTATTTCGCCAAACGGCCGAAACAAATTATCATCAGAGACAGCGAAACATCAGCTTTTCAGTATGATGCATAATTTTCTGGCGTATATTTTTTATATTACGTGCTGATGTGTTTTAAATTTTTTCATATTTTTTGTACTCAATATATTTTGATCAATCAAGAATCATATCGTTGCGAATGCCGGTGCTTATCATAGGAGTTTAAGCAGTTTTAACCAAAAACAATGGATGACTGCATCGATCACTCCACAGTCAGAACTAAAATCATCTATAGACAGTTCTTATCGAGCAAAAATGGAGAACCTTTGCATGAATTTGCAGGTTAGGTATTCTAAATAATCAATATGGTTTGCGTTTATTTTGACATGAGTTTCTTTAACTAAAAAAATCAGATCTATTTGATTTTCAGTGTGTACCATTGCAATTAAATTTATGGCTTGACATCTGGTTGGATCAAAAAGTCGTGCCGGCAAGACTAAAAATAGCCATTTTGGTTCTGAATGAATGAAAACATTTTATTTCTGGGAAAGTGTCACGGTTTTTGTTAATAATATTTTACGATTACAAAATGTTTCAATGGTTAATGACGCTATTAATGTAAATTGACAATTATATATATATATATATATATATATATATATATATATATATATATATATATATATATATATATATATATATATAAATTTACGTCTAGTACCAGAAATTTTTATTCAATATATGTTGCCAGCATAAAAGCAATTCGTCCAGGAGACCGATTTCGTCTTTATAGGGAACTTGTCAAGTATTGTCTAGAATTTTCCGCGGGTAGGATATGACCATGGGCACACTTACTTCGGACTCTAGGGTTATTCCACTGTGCTACATGTTCGGCATAATGGGTTAATCATAAATTTTTATTTGTATATAACTTTGAATTTTGTGCTAAAATATGCTCAGATTCTTATCCCATCCACGGTAAGTTTTGGGCCTTACTTGAAGGATTTCCATTAAGGACGAAATCGGTCTACTGGATGGAATTCCTTCGCTATCTGATACAGTATTGAGTTCATACTGGCAATTCACATATAATCAAAATCTTGTCATCAGGCTTCCAATCAGTAAAATTTACCTAAATGCCATGGTGTCTGTTGTATAAAGACGGATCGGAGTTGGTATATGCCTTCATATTGCGTGTAGTATGCGGCAAGGTTGGTCACAACTGAAATAATTTGTTACTAGGTTCGCAACACCTAATACATACTTGCATATATATTAGCTCTTCGCAATAAACAGTATTTAACTTTAATATATTGAATTGAATGATGTCATGCTTACCGCGAAATGTGATAACTGATATCATCATCATCATCATCATTTCCAGCCACACAAAAGTCGAGTGACTAATGTTTCACTGCCATATAACCATAAGGAGTGAAAAAAAGTATATAAGTGAATTTAGATAAATTATTATTGATATTTACGAGAGAGGGAGAGGGGTAGAGAGAGAAGGAAAACCTTGCTACTATGAGTAAATTTATCAGGATAACTCACAGAAATGAGGCAAACTAAACCTCTCCACAACACCATTATGGCCAAGTTAGCATTCGGGCAAGGCGACATCAGCAACACAGCTTCCTTGCGGATTTCACCGTATCACGTCATAAACAAACTGAACCTCGCAGCTAACTTTGCCCTACTAAGAAAAGAAAGTTACGAAGATGATTCTACTATACATCTGCAACAAGATCGCCACTGAGCTCGATTCGCTGCCATATCGCTAAGGGTTTCTAACCAAGAACTGTGATGTGAACGAGGACCCCATCCCGGCAGACGAGTGGATCCTATACTACCCAATTTGGATGTAAGTGACTTTAATTGTTTCTGCCATGTCAAAATCTGCCCACCTTGTTTCTTACGCCAATTTGGTGCTGGATGAGAGAAAAGAGCTCTATTGGGCAATCGGAATGAGGGCATACGCAAAACGTGACCGAGCCAACGAAGTTGATGGAGCCTTATTTGCTTTTCTAAAGACGAGCACTTATTGTCAGATCCAAAAATACGTCTACGGATGTCAACGTTAGTTATTCGTTGTTGGTAACCAACATGTGCTATACTTCTCAAACAACGATGATCGAATGCCTGTAAGCGTCTCAGATCATCAACTCTAAGAGGCCAAGTTTCACTAGCGTATAGTAAGACTGCGCGTACAGATGCATTGTAAACACGACCTTTAAGGCAAAGTGAAATATTCGCGTTTCTCCATAAATGACGAAGGTTCGAGAAAGCTACTCTAGCTTTCGCGATCCGTATTCTCACCTCGTCGGACATATTGCCTACGTTATTGATAGAGCTCCCAAGATATGTAAACCTGTCGACTATGTCAAGATCTTCATTCTGCAGTCGCAACGTTGGAGTGAGTGGTGGGTGATCCTGTAACAGTATCTTACATTTAGAGGGTGCGAATTTCATACCGAAAGACGGAACAACGTTTGCTAATCTATTTAAGGTGGTCTGGGCAGCATGCTGATTGTCGAATAATAGTACGATATCGTCCGCATAGTCAAGATCGACTAGTTTATCTCCCGGGAGAACTTCAACTCCAGCGTCCTGAATGTGTGAGAGAGTGTTGTTCATAATAGCATCGATTACAAAATTAAACAAAAATGGGGAAAGTGGACAACCTTGACGAACACCACTGCTGGTTGTAAAGTTATGCGTTAATTCGTTGTAAACCTTAACGCGACCAGAAGTATTTGTGTAGAGAGCTCGTATAATATTAACAAATTTAGTGGGCACACCGCTTTTCGACAAGATATGGAATAAAACATTGCGATCCACCGAATCAAATGCACCCTTGAAGTCTAGAAAGACGACTATTGTGGGACGGTGATATAAATGTCTCTGTTCGAGAACTTGCCTTAACGTAAAATATTATCTATACAACCTCGTCCTGCGCGGAATCCGACCTGTTCTTCTCTTGTTTGTGATTCACGTGAAGCGCTAAGACGACGTAGGATAATCGAAGCAAATAACCTTGATACGACCGGAGTCAAACTTATACCACGATGGTTATCGCACGAATTACGATTGCCTTTTTTGAAGATGGGAATGATGGTCGACTCATTCCAGTCAAGTGGTACGGTTTCCTCATTCCATATAGTATGAAAAAGTTTGGTCAACGCTCCTGCAATTATATCGCCACCATCCTTAAACAATCCCGGAAGCAGATCATCGGGGCCGGCGGCTTTGCGGCGCTTAAGAGATAGGATTGCATCGCGTACTTCTAACTCGGATGGTTCTTCGGGACTAACATTCCACACTGTTGATGCAGACATGCCTTCGGGAAGCGGAACTGACGCGGGTGGCCAAGAAAATTGATCTCTAAAGTGTTCAGCCCACCTGTCAAGACGACTTATTTTATCGGTTATTAATTCGTTGTTACTATCATTTATAGTTTCGCTAACTTTTAACTTTCTCGGACCTGTTGTGCGTATAAGTTGGAACAAACAGCGACTGTTACCTGACGCGAAAGCTACTTCCATTTCTTCAGCCTTTCTGCTCCAAAGGTTTTCGAGATCGCCTTTTAGACTGCGCTTAAGTTGGCGTCTTATATTGCGACGGGTATTATTATGAGTCGAGCCAGGTGGAATTTGGCGCCTTATTTCGAGTATCTCCATAGATTTTACAGAGAGCCAGTGATTATTTCTACGGGGGCCTGCTATGCCACATACCGTATTACCTGCACTGTGCATAGTGGAACTTATCTTGGACCAAATTATATTCGGATTTTCGCTATTCAGACCAGTTAGATTAGCCTTAAGAATATTTTCATAGTTTTGTCGGATGGACGGTTGTTCGAGTTTGCCTACATCAATTTGGGGTTTATTCTTAATTATTTTCCCGGAAAATTTTAGAGCAAATCTACAACGGATAAGTGCATGGTCCGAGTCGACATAAGTGTTCCAAAAAGAGCGACAATCCTGGATGCAACCACGCCATCTATAACTAATTGCTACATGATCTATTTGAGTCCACCGTTGTCCGGGTGCTGGAGGACGCCATGTAGCACAACGTTTAACACTACGTCTGAAATTTGTACTACTTAAATATAGTCTATGTTCAGCGCAGCTATCCAAAAGCCGTTCACCATTATCATTGCGAGTCGAGCTTAGAGTGTATCTTCCACCTAAATGAAATTCTGTGTTGCTTAAGCGACCAACTTGAGCATTCATGTCACCCATAACCAGGACTATATCCGAACTTCGTGCTTTACTTAGTAAGGAGCTTAATTCGGAGTAAAAAGCGTCCTTGCTTTCTTCTGTGCTGCAATCGGTAGGAGCATATGCAGATACAACGAAGAGGCAACGATGATAACGGTTTTTTGCTTTGATTTTAGTAGATGTATTTAAACGTGCCGCACACAATCGACTATTTAAAGGGATCCATTCAATTAAGCAAGCTTCAGCTCGCGCGCTAAGGGCAATACCAACGCCCCATTTACCGGCTTGAGAGGACTCTGTAGAACCAGATGTTCGAAGCCAATAACGCGTAGATAGGGATGGTGCAACTAGTTCTGTAATACACGTAGGATCCTGTATTCTGGTTTCAGATACGCAACATATGTCGATTTCTAATTTATCCAACGTACGAGCAAGAGATTCTTGCTGTCCAAGTTGTTTAATGTTCGCACATTAAATGCGCCTACGTTAAAACCTAACTTAGGTTTAATGAATGATCGTCTACAAGAACCATTTTCGATATTTGGCAACCTAGTATTGGGCTCAGTGTTATGATCTAAACCAACCATATTTATAGTATCTAAAAGAGAGTTATTGTAAGATTGAGAAGAGGAAGAGGAAGGAAAGGACGCAGAATCGAATATAGAGTTGGAGTTGCCTGCAGTAGCCTGTTTTCGCTTATCCACCCTGCACGGCTCAGCAGATAAGGCGACCCTTTTTATACTGCGCGACGGCCGATGCAGTATGTAATTATTGTAAGTTGTACTTGTCATGGTTATATGTGGACTGTAACAGAACACTACCGAGTGGTGAGGGGACACCACTTGTACCAAATTCCCAAGAAACTCCATGAACTGGAGCCGGCTTATCCTCCAAAAGGAGTCAGCCGCAGTAAAGAAAGAAAAGAACAGAACACTAGGTCGATATCGATCAAGGCCAGAGTGTATGGATTTACTGGAGTAACAGGTGTTCAGAAATTGTAGTAGTTCTCAATTTCGGTGAACTATAGCATAAAAGGAGATTGTACCGTCCTATTATTCCACATTCTTTGACCAAATATATAGTAGTTAAAGGGCGTAATACCGGCTCCTACTGATGGGTCGCCAGTAAGCACGAAACGAATGTGCATGAGATTATACTTTCCGTTCATGCTGCCTTTGGTTTATCCTTCAGGTCACAACTGAACTAATTTGTTACTAGGTTCGCAACACCTAATACATACTTGCATATATATTAGTTCTTCGCAATAAACAGTATTTAACTGTAATATATTGAATTGAATGATGTCATGCTTACCGCGAAATGTGATAACTGATATCGATCAAGGCCAGAGTGTATGGATTTACTGGAGTAACAGGTGTTCAAAAATTGTTGTAATTCTCAATTTCGGTGAGCTATAGCATAATAGGAGATTGTGCCGTCCTATTACTCCACATTCTTTGACCAAATATATAGTGGTTAAAGGGCGTAATACCGGCTCATAGATTGTGACGTTTTAAAACTGCTTTAAGTTTCTTCGATTTTATGCATGAAACAGCGTCTTCCCTCAAATGGGATTTAAATTGCTTTCTTTTTTGGTCCTACATACGTATAGTTCTTTTGATTTCTTATTTTCAAAAATGCTTTGCTTGATTTTCTGGGATAGCGATTGTACATTAGATCGTTTTTTTATTTCTTATATATTCGTTACCTTTTGAATCTGGACTGGCCGATCTTTTAGTTGTTGAAAAAAGTCGCGAATTGTTGATAATTATTTTGTAATGGCATGAAACTTTTATAATGAAAATTCTGTACAGGTTAGGTTTTTTTACTATAAATTATTCTTTTCAATTTACCGATACTCTTTGTTTTAATAGTACATCAAAAACCAGTAGACAATCGTCTTTCTTTTGATCTGACGTGAATCTATTTGTTTTGAGCTTTATCGAGACTACAAAGCATTACTCATGATTGCGACGTGTTTTTAATATCGAGGAAAATGTCATCAGCAGAATGTATATATATTAGGAAAATTTACTTATGCCTTTATTGATTGATGTGTTATCGAGTTGATTTAGGAAAATGTCCGCTAACACTAAAGTCAGGTGCCTCCCCTTTGCCATAGCATCACTATATATATATATATATGTATATATATATATATATATATATATATATATATATATATATATATAATAAGATTTATTAATGAATGTTATTCCATGGAGTACGTTGTTTTGTTCTTATATTTTGAAAAATGGTGAAAATTACAACGATATATATATATATATATATATATATATATATATATATATATGTGTGTGTGTGTGTGTGTGTGAATGCTTTCATTAAGACGAAAATTCACGTCTTCCGCGCGTAAATGAGATGTTTTGGTCTACTGCCAGAAATATTATATTAATACTCTTTAATTTAAATATTTGTAAGTAAAGATAAAAAGACACGAAAGTCATATTTTTAACATTTTAGTTTTAAATTCTGTCAAAAATCATTTAAATCGAACCGAATAATTTTCTAGTAGTTTACGTAACAAGTTGAGTACACTAAATTATCATTCAGCCAATACGTGTAACGGAGAATTAATTATTTATAATATTGGTCGCATAGGCCAACCTTTCTAGGGTGATTTTGTTAGTCTGGATATTGTTGATGTATATGATCCGACTGACCTGAGATTCTGTGTTAGCGGATATTTTCCAGAGCCATCTTAAGATAACATCACTAAGTGAAAACGTAAATTCTCACAATTTATACATTATGAGATTATACTTTCTGTTCATGCTGTCTTTGGTTTGTTCTTCTGGCCACAACTGAACTAATTTGTTACTAGGTTCGCAACACCTAATACATACTTGCATGCATACATTATGTTGGTGACATTTTCTTCGTTCTAAAAAGACCAGCCACATTCACGAACAGTGTTTAAAAGTTTAGATAAAGCTCAGGGCAATTTAAATTTTACATCAGAGCGCGAGAAAGGCAAATATCTACCTTTATTGAATGCACTGTTAGAGAAAGAGACTAATGATAAATTAAGTAAATGTATTTATCATAAACTAGCCAGATCTACAGAGTATTTGAATTGTAGCAATTTCGTGTCATTTCAACATAAATTATTAGCAATTCTCAGCCGTTTTTCAAGAATTGTCAGACATTATGTCAGATGTAAAAATAGCAAATTTATTAAATCAAAAAATTATCCTAAAATAATCGTCATAATTTTAAAAAGGGGAAACCAATAGAAGAAGATGTGTTTATAATCAGAAAAGAAAGCAATTTACTTATCCCGTCTGAGGGGAGGTGCTGTATCATGCAGAGTGCGATTTTATAAAGCAAATTTAATGCAACTAAACTATGCTAACTATTTAGGGTATAGCATTTATTTTGTCTGCAATCAATGAGAAACAACTGTTAATGTCGACATAAAATATTATTTCTCAATATAAATGTATAAACTGTCGATCGACTAGACTGTAAATTATTTCAATAAATAAATATTTCAATTTAAGTTCTTAAGCCAAATCGAATTGTGAAAAAAAGGTAAAAAAATTGTGCAAAACATGATTGCAAATGTGGTCTTTAATAAGATAACCATTTGGTAAGTGACGTTGACACGTTATCTCATTGTTTTCATCATTGTTGTAGATACGCCCACACGTAAAAGTTCATTCTCATTGGTTACCCTGTTGAAGATTTCTATACTGTCTTTTTTCCTATTGGTAGTTACCTGCGTGGTATGGTCTTGTTTATGAGGGGATACATTGGAAATCATAAGGAAGCTGCATTAAAAATGTTGTCATTCCTCGAAATCGAAATAGCTTGGTCTTACTGGCTTCGTTGCTATGTTGTATAGGTAGAACTCTCCATTTATTCTGGATACATTCCTTCCCAACTCAGTTTTCGTTATCAGTACTTTAATTTAAGCTATAATTTTTCTCATGGTTATGTGAGAGCAGCTTTTTGATGGTGTTGCTTAGTCGCAGTAGCAAATATAAACTAGTGATTGTTTCCGGCCTTCATTGTGAAAGTTTAAATCGTTCCGGAACTATAATTCTGTGTTATTTTGTGTAAAACAGGATTTCGTATTTCGTTTATTTCAGGGCCATTTATGTCGTAATATGGAACAAATTGATGGGAAAGCGAAGTTTCTTGTGGACAAATGGGAACGCAAAGCGGTAAGCCGGCTATCTTTACATTTATTTTACTGCTTTAATCACATTGATTCTTATTCACTGAACTCTTTTAAAACATGCTAATTTTGAAAGGTATGTGAATAATGTGTGACAATAATTATCTTGTTGCGTTTAGATACTGGGAATCGAATTTTTCAGTTTCGTTTGGAAAGGCTCTGCGCGTATCACTGCTGTTTTTTTAATGAGCTCTACTTGTTTTTTCACTTTTTTGAACGAAGTGTGTAATACTTCTTCTGTTGCTATTTGTGTCAATACTTTATGCAAATTATATGATCTGAATTTCGATGACAAACAGAACATTCTGTTCGATATATCGTAGCTATAATTATGACTTTGTTACAAAACGATCAAATAATGGGCACATATCTATATTAAGTTAGCGAGCTTGATATAAACACATCTCACTATAGATACATTTTTCAGTATAGACTATGTACTTTATAAGGTAGCAAATGAAAGTTTGAGCAGTAGATGTTCACAGATTGGAGAAAACGTTCCCTGTCCGAAGCAAAATTCTGGAGTAGTGACACTAACTTCATACAAAGTCTTCAACAATGCGACCTCAAAATCATCTCATATATAATATATATAAAGTCTGTAAAGGGTACCAACACTATGCTTGTTGTGTCAGTACCCGATACCATCATAATGGCACCGAAAAGTACATGGTACTAACACTATGTTTGCCTAGTCGATACATAATATCTATACGAGGGATTTTAATATATGCTAAAGTTCACTAAAATTTTGCATTACGACTAATTCTGAACACCAGTAAATCTATACACTCTGAACTTGATCGATATAAATTATCAAATTTCGCGGTAATCATTTAACCATTCAATTAAATATCAATTACATTTAGATACAGTTTATGGTGGAGAACTACTATATATGCAACTGTGTATTTGGTGTGCCGCACCTAGTGACAAATTAGTTAAAATATGACCAGAAGGATAAACCAGAGACAACATCAACGGACAGAAACAGAAATGTTTGAATTACAGGTCCGAATTCATACATGCTTTTTTGAGTTTATTTGTTACAATATTTTTAAGCTGACGATGTTTTTTGGACTGAAATACTGCTTTTATGTTTTTTGAAATTATTTTGCGGAGTGTCAGCTTCAATATTTCCAATGTCGCGTTTTGCGTACGCGGGTAATAGCTGTACACGGGCAGTTACACAAAGATCCGATTGCTCACAATTTCCAATTTTGTTTTGTCTTTGATCGGGTTGACTTGTTCTTCGTTCAACTGGAAATGCGGTTCTATCACATCTTTGTTTACTGGCGACGTTTCGGTGCCTACTTTCCAGCACCATCCTCAGGCAACACAACACTGATCACAATAGCAGATTTAAGCAAATGTGGTAACCTCGTTCTAAAACCATTCTATTTATATATATTTGACTCAACACTATTTTAATCATAGAATTTGTCTCAGTAACTAAACTCAATATATAACTATTTATAATTAGCAGACCAATCATTACCTCACGTATACATAATCTCATCTCGTATGCAGAATATTGTAGGGGAGAGAGACAGTATCGAACCTTTTGTTATTTGTTATAACTGTATTGCTACTATGTCACGGTAATCAAAATTCAAAAATGATAAAACTAAAACCTTGACTGTCATATACTGTATTTTATTTAAAGCCGGGAACTCTAATGTATACAATGGTGTATGAGGTATTGCGCACATAGCAACAAATTAGTTCAAATATGGAGCAGCAAGTTACGTAGATGGATGGAGAGTGAATGTCATAGCGACGCTTAGGTGAACGATTAAAGAGAGAAAGATAGAGATAGTATGGACAACTAACGTTTTTCAAAAAACTAATCGTAAGCACAATGCGAAGTTAATCAACTATTGGAAATAATTGCATAAGAATATTTGCTGATATGACTAAAATACTTCATTACATATGATATCCAAATATAATACCGTAAAACCTTTATATATATATATATATATATATATATATATATATATATATATATATATATGTTTTTATACATATTGATATGTATTTTATATATTAATATAAGGTGTGCATAACCTAATAAATATTTATTACTAATGTATATATATATATATATATATATATATATATATATATATATATATATATATAGGATTAGGGATGTTGGTCTCACACTGTTGCTTATATTCATATATATGTTTTTATACATATTGACATGTATTTTATATATTGATATAAGGTGTGACTAACGTAATAAATAAATATATAATAAGGATAGAAAATATTCATGTTTAACAATTAACAATGGTCCTTCTTCTATATATATATATATATATATATATATATATATATATATATAAAGGTGTTACGATATTATATTTAGATATATATGTATATAGATATAATGAATTATTTTAGTCATATGAGCAAATATTCTTATGCAATTATTTCCAATATTTGATTAACTTCGCAATGTGCTTACGATTAGTTTTTTGAAAAACGTTAGTTGTCCAGGCTATCTCTATCTTTCTCTTTTTAATCGTTCACCTAAGCGTCGCTATAACATTCACTCTCCATCCATCTACGTTACTTGCTGCTCCATATTTGAACTAATTTGTTGCTATGTGCGCAATACCTCACACACCATTGTATACATTAGAGTTCCCGGCTTTAAATAAAATACAGTATATGATAGTCAAGGTTTTAGTTTTATCATTTTTAAATTTTGATTACCGTGACATAGTAGCAATACAGTTATAATAAATAACAAAACGTTCGATACTGTCTCTCTCCCCTACAATATTCTGCATACGAGATGAGATGATGTATAGGTGAGGTAATGATTGGTCTGCTAATTATAAATAGTTATATATTGAGTTTAGTTACTGAGACAAATTCTATGATTAAAACAGTGTTGAGTCAAATATATATAAATAGAATGGTTTTGGAACGAGGTTACCACATTTGCTTAAATCTGCTATTGTTGTACTGTGTTGCCTGAGGATGGTGCTGGAAAGTAGGCACCGAAACTTCGCCAGTAAACAAAGATGTGATAGAACCGCATTTACAGTTGAACGAAGAACAAGTCAACCCGATCAAAGACAAAACAAAATTGGAAATTGTGAGCAATCGGATCTTTGCTTTTATGTTGTTTTGGTGTATTCTAGTATGTAAAACCATTTTAATATCGTTTTGCTGGCAAAATTTAACATATAAATAGGTGTGATCTGGTGCTTATTTATTTAGTTGTAAGTTTCACAAATGTAGCCGTAGAATGAAAAAAATTCGATGTATACTACATAAATGTACTTTATCCTACTTCTGCGAAATGCGCACGATATTTTAAGCTGGCGAACAAAAAACATATCAACTGTTGCTTTATAGATAACAACATACTGACTGACTGGTTTTATACAATTGAATATATATTGGTTCGCAGCAACAAACGGTATCTAATTGTTGCATATTTAAATGAACGATGTCATGATTACCGCCAAATGTGATAACTGGTATCGAGCAAGTTCAGAGTGTCTGGATCTGCTGGAATAGCATGTTTTCAGAAGTAATTGTAATTCTTAATTTTTCGTGAAATATGGTAGACTTTGAAATCCAATTTGTTGGTACCACATACCGCCTCGGAAATCATAATGTTAGTACCATGTACTGACTCGGAAACCGTAGTAATGGTGTCAAGTACTGACAACAGCCATAGTGTTGCTACTGTTTACAGGCTTGGTATATATATATATATATATATATATATATATATATATATATATATATATATAACAGTGAGTTTGCTTTGATGTCACAATGTCCTAGACCTTATATTAAGTTAACTTTACTACTACAGGTTTACACATTCGTATAGAAGATTGTACCGTCCAATTTTAGCACATTCCTCACTCAAATATATAGTGGGTATAGTGCGCAGTGCCGGATCCTAATGATGTGTATATGAGTTTATACTTACCGTTCATGATGTCTTTCGTTTATCTTTACGGTCATATTTGAACTAATTTGTTACTAGATGCGCAACACCTAATACAAAATTGCGTATAAATATTATTTCTCAGCAACAAACAATATCTAATTGTTCTTTAAATAAAGTTGGCGGGCTTTAAGTAAACACCAATTCCATTGTATTTAACCTGCATGGAAATATAGTAAAACTGTCATTATTTACACGTACTGAAGCGTTTCGACCTTCCACGACCGCAAACTGACTAGCGAGGATCAAACTGCAATGCGTATATATGGAAAGCAAATTTGATGTGCGGCTCATATTGTATTTACACAGTTGTCAAACAACAACAAAACGTACCTAATTTAAATATTGTTTGAACTCTCACTTCTTCAAGCCATGTGGACCTTGTTGTGGTGTCTACTGCGGTAGCCGAAGCATAAGTTTTCCTAGAATTATTGTGCGAGAAGCGTGCTTAGTATAACTAGTCACTGTTTGTGACGATGCAACCAGTAAAGTGGAGTCTGTAAGGTATCAGAATGTTGAATTTTCCTTGTGATTTTCTCTTGCAATCTGTTTCCTTGAATATGTTAACCAAACGGAGAGGAATATATTTAGTTTTATTTTTCTAAGTTGGTCCCCTTCGCAGTGATGAAAAGAAATATTACCTAGGTGGTACTGGATAAGAGGCGCCAACAAAATCGAGTTCAAGTTAAGAGGTGAATATTGCTTAGCAGAAACTTGTGAAGATGCATTACATTGAATTTCTAGTAACGCCTGAGGCTCAATGGTTCGATAAAGTATGCTTTCGCGAAAGGCATTATAGTTTAAGATTCAAGGTAATTCTTATCGTTTTATAGCTACTTAGATAGTGATTACACTTCAAATTGTTTTCACATGAAACTTGTTTAACTTGTGGAGCCTCCATGCACACGATATATTATGCGAGGCATACGGGTATGTAGGAAAACCTTAAAAGTAATTTTATTACAGAGAAATTTTTTAAGGAGAAATTATTATCAACTCTGGTGAAGCCCGGATGATATTTTTCACGATTTCGGTAAGGGGATCACAGCGCACCATGTCATCACTAAGTTAGAGACGCTTGAATTGCCGAAACTGTGAGAGCCTAACGACAAGCAGGATTAAGTGGAGGCGCGTGGTTAATTTCTCCGTTTTTTATGGCTTCTCCGGAATCCAAAATGCTGGGTAAATAATTCTTAATTTGCGTATTTCTATACGCATTATTGTTTTATAATTTTTTGAAATAAATTTTAAGGCTTCAAAGTTATTAAGAGTCCCATTTTTAAGCGGTCTCATTGTAGAATAGGAAATCCGCCAATGATGTGTACTGGCAGATTTCGACCTTGGTAAAAACTATGGACAGCGGAATACTAAAAGACTGAGAACGAACTACATTGGAACGTAACTATAAAAAATTCTGTTGAGTGTTATCGTAAGTGGTTACTTTAGCGGTACTTTGAGGATACGGTTATTCTATACCATGCAAGGTATTGTATTTAGATGTCATGCTATCTAAATTTTAAATAAACAATGATTAAATAAAAGCAATCATGCCACACGCGAATCACTTCTTTGGCTGCTGATTAAACATTTGACCACGTACGCCTTTAAATTGGTTTCTCAATCAGCCATGGTTGGCTGATAATTTAGGCGGAAAAAAAATAATTATTCAAAATTATCAAACACGCGTTAGGAATCGTTTTTTTCTTATTTTTACAGCCTGAATTAACTTTTGAATAGCTTGGCGTGGCTGGAGCGATATTTCAGTTATTAAAGGCTTATGTACTGCATTACTGTATTTCTGCCTGCCATGTATTGAAAAAAATTGATTTGACTCTCCGCCCATGTAGTCTTATTTACCTGTGACGAACTGTTTAATTCGTTTGCGCCGTAGTGACTAGACTTATGCACAAAATTATAGCTTCTTGTACTATTTATAAAAAATATTGGATATTTATGGTAGAGTTTCAGCTTAATTTGTCATACTTTAAAGGCTACACTGATTATATTGTATTTGTCTTGCTTATTATGCTATAGCAGTGCTTAAAACCCATATGAACAAAATCCACACACTACGAATAGTGTTCTTTTACAACCCACACAGTTTTTAAATTATGATTTATTGATGTCCCCGAAGATGGACATGTCATGAACGTATACCAAGAATGGTCGAAATTAACTTGCTACCTAAATTGACGATAGATTTACCTTTATGTGCGACTAAATAAATCTAGTGAAAATTTTTATTTCAAGTCCGTATATATTCAAATTTAATTTCTTATATTAAAATTTTTTATACCAGAAGTAGCATGAATATTTTCAAATTAGAATACCTATGTTTGAAGCGAAAACTGCTATAGAATTGATTGTGACTATAGAGTTTAAAAGGCTAGAACCTTTGTTTATCAAGTTGAAGTTCAGGATAAATCTCATGTTTGAACAAGATTTTTGTTGTAAATTATGCTACCAGTATAGAATTTCTACCTCGAAAGCGGTGTATTTGTTGATATGATATTTATAGCCATGTTTTATTTTGATTATGTGAAATAGAATCCAAATTTCATTGAAAACTATAACGACATGGTAGGATCGCCTCCCGACAGGCATTTCATCAAGAGATTCTTGTATTAGCTTAAATTTGCCTGAATCTAACTGCTAGCATGGTCTGATATATATTTTTTTATTTCACTGCGACTGATTTCTATTGATGTGTAAGCCGGTTTCATGGTTGAAACCATGCATATTTTGAATATTTTGCGGGGTTTCCCCAGTGCAAATTAGTCCGGGAAACATATATAGTGCACTCTGCTTTATTGAAACCGACTGTGCGTTCTACCGACTATATCATTTTGCAGTTAATATACATTATTTTACGTGTTTCTCTTTCTTCTTTCGTGTTTTACTATTAGGGAGGAGGTGGAATATCGTGTGTTCTTCAAGACGGAAATGTGTTTGAGAAAGCTGGTGTTAACATCAGCTCAATTACTGGGAAACTTAGCAAGCAAGCATTGATTCAAATGAAGGAACGGTTAGTGAATAATGAACGGTATCATGGTTCTCTTCAAATTTTAGTGTTTTACCAGCTGCAACGATGGATGTCATGCATGTTGTGTCCACCTGTTCTGCTGGTCTTCATTCGATCTACCCCTCGGAGCCTCCGAATGATTAATATTTGTGCCCTGATCTCGCCCACCTTTATTTGTGAGGTTGTGAACCCTGTTTCCCCACTGAACTGGCCGTTCTCGAAGAGCAGTACATTGGTTTTGCTGACGCTTATACGCCGCATTCGTCGGAGCTGGTGTCCTTATATATTGGCTTTGCTTCCAGGCTACTGGTCTATATAAATTCACCATACCAATAAACTGGCGCAATTGTTTTCTAGTAGTAGGCACCGGATAATCCTTGATAGGCTGTACATTCGAATCTAACGGCATGCATCCCTCCACTGAGACTAAGTGCCCCAGGAACCGCCTTTCTCGACCTATCTGAACCTTTTCTGGATTAAAGTGTAATCGCCATTCTACAGCTTTGGTCAACATCTTCTGCAGCCTAACACGTAATTCGTGTTCAGTAGTGGCCCATATAATAACATCGTCCACGTAAGCTGTTGTACAAGTTAAGTCAGACACGAACGAGTCCATCATTCTTTGGAACACTTTCGGTGCGTTTTTAGGCCAAATGGTACCCGGGTGAATTGGAAATGACCTTGGGGTACTTGTACCGCTATTTTACAACAGTCTTCGGGCCGCACGCCTATTTGCCAAAATCCCTGTTTAAGATCAAGCACGGCAAACCATTTGCCTCCCGCTAGCTGTAGGAACAGATCACGCAGAGTCGGCATGGGATACGGGTCTGGTTTAGTCACTGAGTTCAATTGCCTGAAATCAGCCGCCGGTCGGAGCGAATTATCCTTTTTCGTAACGTAAACCATCGGAGCACGAAAAACAGATGATGACGGTTCAAGAACGCCGGCTTCTATCATTTCTTGGGTTGCTCGAGTCGCTGCTGCTAATTTCTTTGGAGGAGCACCATATACTTTTGGTGGTTCGTAACCTTCATTTAGTTCTAGCCATAGCTTAAACTGGTCGACCGTCGGCCCTGGACGTTCGCTGCAATCAGGCAGTTGGATTATAATGTTATATTGGTTTCGAAGATTCTTCCACCACCCAGGCAGACAACTGGTCTCCTCCTGCATCTTAGGGGTACATATAGACTTTATTGAATTTATTCTCTCAGGCCTCGATATGCATACACGCTTATTTTGACAGTCTATCGTCTTAACCCATTTTATAATGAAATCAAGTCCCAATAAGGGCGTTTGCGTATTCGCAACAACAAAAGACATATGATAGAAATTTTCATTTATTAACAACTTCGTGTCCCACTCGCCCGCAGCCACCATCGATGCGCCCGATGCCTGACATAAACTTGCTCTCGTAGGTTTTACGTTGTTCAATGGCCAAGTCAGTGGTAATACCGACACATCAGCTCCAGTATCCAATTGCATTATTACTGGCTGTCCGTTGAAGAGTTCTAAAAATGTAACTTTAATAAAAATCCTTACATTTGGCAATGTTTCCCACACTTCCTTTTCTTCAAAGGTCATCTGGTTCGGACCACTTTTTTGTTTGTTCTGCTGGTCTTCATTCGATCTACCCCTCGGAGCCTCCGAAGGATTAATATTTGTGCCCTGATCTCGCCCACCTTTATTTGTGAGGTTGTGAACCCTGTTTCCTCACTGAACTGGCCGTTTTCGACGAGCAGTACATTGGTTTTGCTAACGCTTATACGCCGTATTCGTCGGAGCTGGAGTCCTTATATATTGGCTTTGCTTCCATGCCACTGGTTGTTGCCTTCTGTCGCGGAATTGATTATTATGTCGGGAAGAATCCCAGTACGGTATGTCGCTCCTGCCAGATGTTCTAACGGGACCCATGCGTGGAGTTGCAGCTGCCACTTTGTTTGTCATCATGGCCGAACTTTGAAGAGCCTGAAGTATCTGGTAGGATCCAGCAGCATGAACATGATGGCCTCATGCGGTTGCAACCCGGGTAAAGACTCAGTTAGCTTCGAGAAACACCGCTTGATACGTGCCATGGTATCCTGGGGCATTTTACCCAGTAATGGTTTGAGGGTGTATAATTCTGAGAACACCTGAGGCCTGGCCCGGAAGTGATCCAACTCTCGTCTTTTGTACTCTTCATACGTGAGGTCAACCGGCAATTCCAATTGGACTGCTACTGTACGGTCCACTAATTCCTGGACAGCCACACGCACAATAGGTGCTTCCAATGTAAATTCTTGGGCTCGAACTGATGCTTCAAATTTTTCGAACCACAACTGTGGCCTTTCCACATCTAGTGGTGCCAGCATCGGCTTAAACTCTGATGACGGTCTGAAATAACTCGTCGATTCGGCTGAAAACGCCGGCATATTTCCTCCTGATTCCTCTTCGGCGCGGTCGCCATTGTTATGTCCACCTATATTGGATGGTCCACGTACCCGTATGTCGTCTGTGTTTATTATCAGCGTATCGTCCAGACGAGACTTAATTATGCCTAATTCTGCAGTTAAATTATTCATTTGAGAAGTCAGTCCCTGAATCAACGTTTCCAACCCATCAGAAGCCATTTTAAATGTACCACACATGCTTTATTTTTACTCAATTATATATAGAATTTTGCTCGCACAACCAACATCGATTTAATAAATCAAATTTACAAATATTAATTAATTTATGTTCACTTCGGCTCGAAATCTGCTTTTATCATTGGGCTGACTGCTTCATTCTTATACGAGCGCTTCTGCGAGGAATTTCTGTTGAAATAATGTCTGCCCTAGATAAGACTCTTTGTTCATTATTTGTCTTGAAGGTGGCTATTGCCACAATGCACATTTGTATACAATGCCAAAATTTAAAAATTTTCCTTTTTGAACTATATTTTTTGTGCCAAGAATGGTATTTTCTACACTATACAATTCTTATTTTATACTGACAAATGTATTTACTTAATGGGTCAGATATTTATATCAAGTTCGCAACCTTGATTGGAGTAATTACTAAGTTCTTACTAGACCTTCGGAATGTGTCAATTCTAGCATGCACGAATTTGTATTGTCTACACTCAAAACCCTCTTTACGTAATGAACGTTTTATCTAATATGAGCAGGAAAACAACAATATATTTAATACCACATTGACTTATCTGTGGTATGTTACAAATACATAAACATGCTATATCTAATATGGGCCAACACTACCGAGTGAACAAACTCTGCTTGAATTGTCCATTTTATCGCACATCTATTGGTCAAATACATATTAGGGTTTGAGTATAATGTACAATGATGAGTTAATAAACACTAAATAGTGACGTCAATAATATTACAATTTTTGCTTATATTGACTGTCATATCTCCCTGGTTTGACATTAAACAACCTGCATAGTACACAGAAGCCGATTTCGTAGTTCATTGTTACTAAGTATATATAAATTTCTTGTTTAAATTGTGTAAAGTGCATTTTTAATAAATATATTAAATTTAGTTAATTTCTTTTATTTTAGAATTTAGCAGTCAAATTTCTGAGTATATTTGAATTTGATATCATTTTGTAGACCTCTGTATTTATATATTGCTTGATGTGCTCTCTTGTCGTATCGACAGTCTTGATCTGGAGTTATATTTATCATTGATTTTCCAGCTTTGACGTAGGATGTTTTTGATTGAAATTTTACCATTTGCTTTTGTTATTCATTGTAAATTGATCGTCCTTTTCGGCTATAACATCGTTGAGTATAACTTTGAGTGCGTATATATATATATATATATATATATATATATATATATATATATATATATTGAAGTAAAAGTAATGATTTAATTTTTGGTTACAGAAGATACTAATATATTAAAAATGGCTAAATCTTAATTATAGTGAAAGGAAGATTGGCTGTTCATTTTCATTCACAAAGTGATCGTATATTTTCCACATTGCGGAAGATGTTGTCTATCTCTTCTTTTCTGGGATTGGAATAAGTAGTAATCTGATTCATAAATTAGGTGAGCCTTACAGCAACGGTGCTCTCGTCATAATTTAACATTTGATTTTAAATCAAGGTTGCGGATATGAGATGATAACCTGCCGCCCGTTATGTGTATTAGAACAAGAAATAATTAAATACTAAATCTATTGGTGCGTCGTATAAATATGGCACACTTGCGTGCTGAATTTTGAAACCAGCGACTGCCTATGAGACTGAAATTAGGATCATCGGAGTGGAAGGCTTTGTATACGATTCAGGATTATGAACTATTTGACGCGTATCTCTTGAAGAGTTAATAAACGCAGTAATCACTGAAGTTCATTCTTTCAATGATGAAACTATGCTATTCTAGTGCATTGAACCCGTTAGCATATTTAGATATAGTGGCATAAGCCTTCGAATTTATTTTGTTGACTAAACTATAATAACTACCATACGTTAAACAAGATCTGTCGATGCATTATCTCATTTGGCAACGCCTTGGTTGGTGCCATATCCTAATTGACATTCCAGAAAAATGAATCCGTTATATGGGCGGAGCTAATACGGTGCTTAACCAAATATGTAAATTGATGTATTTGCTCGGTTTAGTTTAGATTATTGCTAGTTTGCGCGAGACATAGAACATCGTTCATGCATAAATGTTAATTGCCTTATTTTCTATGTTCTACTTTTGTCAGCTGTAATGTAATATTTAAAATTTCAGATTGAAAGATGTTAATTTGGAAAAAGATTATCCATTTTTCGCATGCGGCATCAGCTCAGTCATTCATCCTGTGAGTATTTTTCTTCTCAAGTAAGATCTATTGTGTTTATATTGGATTAAATCTGAATTAAACGTGTTCATCTATTTAAATAGTGTAGTATTTATGCTTGAATGCATTGACTGTTTCTCAATGTTAAATTAGCTTATGCAGAAACATTGACAGTTTAATGTTTTAAGAAATTTATGTATGTGTATACATTTATGAAGCAGTCTATCAGACAGCGAGAAACCTTGCTGAATGTAAAAAATTCCATTGTCAAATAATAGTATTTGACTGACCGCGAATAAATAGAGACGACACGTGTATTCAGGAGGCACAACAGATCCAATCGGTACATATGTCACCAAAGGTTAAATTGTCAGAAGAGCAGATAATAAACGTGTTCTCCGAAGCAAGGAAAGACTACTTTTTTGGAAAGCAACAGAAGCTATACGATTACAATCAAATACGCGTATTGGCAATGCAGAACAATAAATGAGGCAAAAACATCATTACAGGAAA
Source organism: Eudiplozoon nipponicum (assembly GCA_029291075.1). Taxonomy (NCBI): domain Eukaryota; kingdom Metazoa; phylum Platyhelminthes; class Monogenea; order Mazocraeidea; family Diplozoidae; genus Eudiplozoon; species Eudiplozoon nipponicum. Next base: position 33,792 of record JAQBSW010004908.1, on the reverse strand, counting down.
CAAACACGCGCGCTTTCCTCGACAAGACTGTGAGCCAAACTTAGTTATGTTACTCCGAGACTCTCTTCGTATACCTAGAGGTTTTATAACTAGGATACTGGAAACATGAACAATGCAAAATCCAAACCACCCACAAGTGTGTCATTTGTAATTGAATATCATTTCAGAGACAATGTGTAAATTACATTTTTTTTAGTTAAGCTTAGTCAATTTATATTAGCAAGATTTAACTAAAATATTGACAAACAAATTTATTTTGATCAATTCAATACATCAAAATTACACACTTTACGTGACTCGTTGCTATTTTGGACGTTATGAACAACGAAGTTGCCAATTTATTTGTTCGTGCATTTATTTATATTAATTTAAAAACTGAATTTATTTGAATATATTCTGTGTGTGTGTTCTCTGTCAGTGCCTTTCAGTTCGGATAATATAGCTCCATTTTGACGATTAGTAAATTGGCTGCTCTCCATAATGCATTTGCTTGTAATCGACATCTTTCAAACTACAAACATATCACGATTAATAATTTTTAAGTAACTGGTAAATGCATATAGTAGGCAAAATCAATGCAATTAATCGTTCAATTTTTGTATATATAAGGCAAAACTCCTCATTTTCAGGAAGGGCCTCAAAAACAAAAAGTTTAAGTAACTCCTTATTTAATCAGAGCGCCAGCCTAATAACTGCCACACATATCGACACAGTTTTTGCAGGATAATTGTCAAATTAACAAAATTAATCAAAATGAATTCTTGGTATAGCAACATAATAAAAATTATAATAGTAGTAGTGGTAGTAGTGGTAATTATAATAATAAAATTAGAATATGAGCACTTACCGAACTCGTCTCTACATATATGGAAATATCGAACATGTATTTATCCAATTTAGAAAGTGTATTATGCTATTCTTTAACACACTCGAAAGAAGAATATAACTTTATTTACGAAATTTCAAAACAATACATACATATTCAGACATCTTTAATAAACCAATATATATATATATATATATATATATATATATATAACTCATATAGAATAATTTTGATGTGATATATGTTGTCAGTATAAAATATAAAGTGCTTTAGATTGCAGAGGAAATATATCTTTTGCATCACTCTCGTTCTTAATGGGAACTTTTCATATATTTTACACTGACTTGAGGAACCGTGTCCATTTGCCTCACAGTTGTGTACTCATACCACTGCACAAATCCTGCTGTATAATAAGCGCAATTGCATTCATAAATATGCATTTATTAGGATAAACACGCATAGTTCGTACAGATGAAAGTAAGTTAATTAGTAAATAATTTTAGTTTGATCATACAAAAATTTTTTAGACTAAACTTAACTACAATAAGCTTGAATTTAATATTGTGTGTAAGTGGTTTTCTTATTAAATGACTGAAATTTATTTGAGATTCTACTATATATGCCATGAATGTTTGTGTAGTTTGCGGTTTGCGCATACTTCAACGTTCCATTTAATATTACCGGTTTTGTTATTTTATGTCCTAGAATCATTCGTTATTTGCTTATCGAAGCTCAGCATACTATCTGTTTGATAAAAACGTGATTAGTTCTCTATAAGGACGAAACCGGTCTACTGGATGAATTGCGGTTTCTACGTTATACAGTGCTTAGTTTATACTGACAAATTTATGTTTATAATGGGATAGGCGTTTGTATCATGAAGACAACCTTGATTTAATTAATTAACCTGTACATTTGTTTTTAGTGCAGTTTTATTTCCATTGGTTATGTTTAATCTACATTTCCATAGTATGCGTATTTAGTGCGTAATACTATCTTCTGCCAATGTATTAGTCTTGACTTGCTTCGCGTCGCATATGTTTGTTGCTTGTTTTTCTGCCTGCCTGAATTTGTTGTAAATGTAAAATTTGGTGACGATTGCACACATTTGGTTTTCTGTGCTTGATGAATGTTACATGAACTTTGGCGTGGACAGTTAATTTTTATTTTGTTGATTGGATATTTAAACATAAAGCGAGGGTTCTTTTATTGTATGCGAAGTGATTCGTGATTGCTTAAGGATTATTGCGACCGCGCTTTGTGACAAAGTAAGTCAGTAATGCTCTATTTAAATTATATGATAAGTAGTGGTTTATTCAGCGATGATGCCGCTCTGCGAATCAATTTATAGGCATGTACTGATATATTCTATTGATTAACCGTTTCTTTGTTCATTCGATGTATTTTCTGTTGCCAAACCAATATGATGCATGTTTACCCCAAGCAGATTGTATTCTGACGATAGATAGGCAAATAGTTCATACAAAAAGTGTGACAATATGTTATACTATAACAAAGTAAATAACAACGTCGGACATAATTAATTAACCGAACACCACACACATGGCATATTATTCAACTTTATCAATTTTTTTCTTGTTTTGTGACCTTGAGATGTACACTAATTTCATTGTATCTAACAATTCACACAAAATAGCAAAATTATCGTCAATCATTTGTATTCGTACGTTTTGACCTTCCATCATTCTTTAATTTTACTGTTCAAGATGTCTGTTATTTGTAGTAAGTGTGGCCTGTTTGTGTGATGGTATGAGTACGTGTCGTTAGTTTTGCCAAATTTTCTACGTGACTAAGTCTAGTTATTGTAGAACATTTCTACATTTTGTGACATGAATGCCTTATGTGACTAATTAATTTTCTTGTTTTTTTCAAAATTTTGTGCTTTGTGCATCTATGTACATTCAATGGTTCAACGATTTCGCAGATAAACCCCTACGTACCTACAATGCATTTCAACTTTCGCTACTTTGAGTTAGACATGGGCAACGGTAAAACAATGTGGTGGTTTGGTGGTGGCAGCGATCTGACACCTTACTACTTGAACGAGGATGATGCTGTTCACTTCCATGCCCAGCTGAAGGCTGCTTGTGACGAAACGGATCCAAACTGGTACGACAACTTTAAAAAGCAGTGCGACGATTATTTTGTGATCAAACATCGCGGTCAGTGTGTTATTTTATGCCGTTAACTAATATCGTATTTTAAATGCATTGGCCCTGTGTTTAGCATTTCAAAATCGGCTAACTCGGATAAAGAGTTATATTGTATCCGAGTTTTTATTTTTTATAAAACGTGTCTAAAAATAAATGCCTTTCTTGATTTTGTTATACATACATATATATATATATATATATATATATATATATTGATAGTTTCTAATTTCACCATTTTTTAAAAATGTAAGAACAAAACAACGTACTCCATGGAATAACATTTATTAATAAATCTTATTTCTACCAGTATCTACAGCCATTGTTCTGGATTCGTTAGTATATTCGTTCATCCAATCTCACTGTACATTTGTTGTAACCAATCTCCTCTTCGTTATTCTAGCCTTTGTTTTGTGCAATTTAGACCACTACTTTTGTGCAATTTAGACCACTCCTTTTGCGTAACGTCATTTGGTGTGTCATCGCTTTCATTGTAATTGCGTCCGTAATTGATGTATGTGTAGTATTTTGCGAAGCGTTGGCTATTTTTAAAGGCATGTCAGTTATGTCTTTATTCCAGTCCAATTTAATTTCTTTTTGAATTATTTTCTGCACCGCTCTTAATAGTTCTTGAGGGACATGCAGACTTATTCTATTTCAAGCCTATTCTTTGATCTACAGACAAATTGACGGCATAGGTATGGGTAGTCCTCTTGGACCAGTATTGGCAGACATATACATGCACCATTTAGAAACAACTGGTTTAAAACCATTTATCAATGGAGCTCATTTTTACGTGCGCTACGTTGACGATACTTTCATGGTCGTTGAAAAGGATGAAGATACAAATTCACTACTACATCACATAAACAAGGTAGACTAGGCAATCAAGTTTACAATAGAAGAAGAAAAAGACGGATATTTATCCTTCCTAGATGTAGGAATAACGAGAGGTGAAGAAGGTACTCTCTCAAGGTCAGTTCACAAGAAATCAAGCTGGACTGGACAATATGTCCATTATATGAGTAGTGTGCCAAGGGCGTACAAAAGAAACCTAATAATGAATTTGGGCACACGAATACGCAGGATTTTTTCACCGGACAACATTGAAGTAGAGCTAAATTTGCTTCGCGAAGCGTTGAGAAATAATAGCTATCCGGTCTGGTTCATTGAATACAACTTGAGGCAACGCAACAAAATCGTGGCCAATTTGGAAGAAAATCAAACTCCCCAGATAGTAACGCTTAGTGTTCCATTTGGAGGTGATCTTCCAGCGGAAATCTTCAAACGAAAAGTAATTCGAGCGACAAAAGCACAGTTTCCATCAATACAGGTGAGAGTGGTGTTCAACACAACAAAACTGATACGCACGAATGAAAAAGATAGCCTCTCTGTGACGTCAACACCTTTGTCTGTATACAAATTTCAATGTACCTACAACGCTCAGTACATCGGCAGATCAAAAAAGAGGCTCGAAACTAGAATAAATCAGCATCTCCCTCAAAAATTATTAAAGAGGGGTTTAGCTCCTGCACAAAAATCAGCAATTTGCGAACATGTACTACTCACAGGTCATGCTGTTAGTAGTAACAATTTTCCAGTTCTCTACAAGGCAAAAACAGAGAAAATGCTTCTGGCTTTTGAATCTATTGCAATTAATAAGCTCAAGCCCTGCTTAAACGTGCAGAAAATAATTCAAAAAGAAATTAAATTGGACTGGAATAAAGACATAACTGACATACCTTTAAAAATAGCCAACGCTTCGCAAAATACGACACATACATCAATTACGGACGCAATTACAATGAAAGCGATGACACACCAAATGACGTTACGCAAAAGGAGTGGTCTAAATTTCGCAAAACAAAGACTGACATAACGAATAGGGGATTGGTTAAGACAAATGTACGGTTGGGATTGGATTTACGAATATACTAACGAATCCAGGATAATGGCTGTAGATACCGCTAGATTTAAGGTTTATTAATAAATTTTATTCCACAGGTACATTGTTTTGTTCTTATATATATATATATATATATATATATATATATATATATATATATATACATAGAAATAACAATTCTTGGTTTGATTGTGTATATATTTGAAGTGAAATTATGACACTACTATTAGCTAGTTATTTCAATTATGATTAGATGTATAGATCTAAGCTAGCATGATTAGAGGTTGTAATATCATGAGCGTATGCATTTCCTGTTTAATAAAATCTTGTTAGAGGCCACAAACACTACTGTCCAAATCCATTCTTTATTTGGTCAATACACGTAGGAAAAGTTAAATAGTGCCATCTACGATATATATATATATATATATATATATATATATGTGCTCTTATATATATATATATATTTATTTATATACATCGCACCCTCCTGGCAGATGTATACATGTATCACCTGGAAAAAAGCGAGCCTAAAAGGTATAATTGACCAGTGCGCACTCTACAAAAGGTATGTAGATGATATCTTGTTGTTCATCTCAGAAGAAGTAGACCCTTCCGAAATCCTCAACCAAGCAAATGGAGCCGATCCAGACATCAAATTCACTCTCGAGGTAGAGAAAGACGACAGTTTTCCCTTCCTTGACATCAAACTCACTCGAGAAGAAAACGGGGATTTGACACTGGCCATATATAGAAAATCCACTTTCACCGGACAACACATTCACTACAACAGTAGTGTGCCAAAATCCCACAAAAGAAACTTAGTAAACAACCTAGCAAACATAATCAGGAAGATCTGCTCTGAACACAAGATTGAGGAAGAACTGGGCTACCTCAGGAAAATTTTGCTAATGATTCACACTAGAGAGGATACCGTCAAGCAGGTTTTCCTAAACTTACCATTTAGAGGCGACGTACCAGCCTCAATAATTGCACGGCGGCTGAATAGAATAACTAAGGAGAACTTTCCCAGTGTTAAAGTTAATATGACATTTAGTACACAGAGAATCATGAGGTTGGATGCCAAAGATCAATTGCCAATTCTCTCCAAATCATTCATAGTCTACAAATTCTCATGTATGTGCGGTAGCACATATATCGGACTTACGAAGAAGCAATTGATAAGCAGAATCCAGCAACATTTGCCACAGAAATTGATTAACAAAGGCCTGCCACCGTCAGGAAAATCAGCTATTTCCGATCATATATTGGCAACGGGGCACCCTGTCAATTCGATCAATTTCACAATTCTACATAAAGCAAAATCAGAAAAATTATTATTTATCTACGAAGCCCTTTACATAAAACAACAAGCACCTGACCTTAATATTCAAAAGTTTCATCAACATGATATTCTTATCGACTGGCCAAGAATAACAAAATTCAACAACAATCTACTAGTATCCAGCCAAGAACAAACAGGCCCTCGACTAGAATCAACAAACGTACAATCGGATTGGCAACAAACTGAAGTGGAAATAACAGAGGCGCATACGATGACAGAAGTCTCCAAACAATGTGAGCGTTTAACACTGAAATCCACACTGGCGCTGTTACCATGTGAAAACGACAACTTTGCGCAACAAGGTGAAACGATCAACTATACTGGGAAAAATAGCACTTGTATATTGTAACAGTGAACAATGCGCACAAATGGTTATTTCTCAAGCTATCAAAACAATAATGACCAGATCTCAGACATCACTTTGCAATACTGCAAGATTAACCTTTACATGCAAACACGCATACACGAACACAAACGCATACACACTTACCAACCAGCCAAAACAAGAAACAGAAGTAAAAACGAGTCAGCTTTGTTACCACAAGCATAATCAGTTGAAAACCCAAAATGTATAAATATGTATGATTGTATAAGCGATGATTAGTATTCACGAAATTAATGGCCCTTATCCACTTTGTTATTAATGTGTTGTTCCTTCCTAATTAAATATAAACTGTGTAATATTAAAAAGCATGTACATTATAAATAATATATATATATATATATATATATATATAGGAGGTAGTGAAGTCAAATTCAAACATTATCCTTATAAAGTCTAGCTCTCCTTATACATAACATGTCCAAGGCTGTAAAGGGTACCAACCAAAATATTGATAAAAGAAATCATGTTGAACTGCAGGAAAGATTTTATATTCTGATCTCGATCGACACTAATTATCACATTTTCGAATAAGTTTTTTTTGTATTTATGCTCGTTGCTGTGATTTCAGATGCAGTTGAGCTGTTACTGTTCTGATGGTCTCCATTAATTATTCTGAAATTCCGCTTTTTTAGCAAAACTTCAATGAACACATATATAACATATGTTAGTATAAACTTAGAATTGTGTAGTGTAGAAAAGCCAATTCATCCAGTAGACAGTTTCGTCCTTATTGGAAATTCTTCCAGTACGTGATAATTCCCAAGGACGAAACCGGTCTACTGGATGAATTTACTTTTCTATACTATACAATTCTTAGTTTATACTGGCATATGTAAGTACTTAATGGGTAAGGTATTTATATCATTTTCGCAACCTCGATTGTAGTAAAAGTATATATGTGTTGTATATTTTTTGTTTTGAGATGTTCGTTTATCACGAACATGTGATAGATAATGTCGTTTGAATCCAACTAAAACGTCCTGGGTACATATTTTATATAATTCGCGTTGTTTAGGTTTTTGGTTATGAAGTCGATCTTACTATTTTAATACACGCATGTATAGGAGATTGCAACATCCAGCTAGTCTACTTTACTTTCAGGCTCCTTGTGATGACAAAGATTATTTGTTCATACGTACTTTGGCATGTCCTATTTTTCCTATTTATTCTACTTTGTTAAAATGTACGCCGTATCTTATTCATCAACTCATATATGAGCATTTAAAACACATATATATTCTTTTGAAATGCGAGCTTTAATAAAATTCATTGTACCTTTCCTGTGTGCAAAATAATATTTACAATATATATATATATATATATATATATATATATATATATATATATATATATAATACGAGTGTGTGTAATTGTACAAAGACGCGCATAAACGGAAATTGCTATCGCTTGTACAGTCGTAAGCCATGTCCGCTTGAATTGTCGAGTCCGATTCTGCAGAAATTCATTTGTGTATTTATTGCTAATTACTCTTCAGTTCTATAAAGATATCGGCACCCCTCTATTTGAGGCGTTGTCATCGTCTTCTTTACTTTATTTTGGTTTCATGACGTAATTAGCCTTTTCTTAGTATCACATAATGAGCCCTCTACCTGGGTTGTCAATCTCCGTTTCAGGAAATTAGGATTTCAATTTTCTTTTTAAATTCACAGTTCGGTATATTTTGCGTTTTGTATGATGATATTATGGGCCTGTACATACATGCTCATATCCCTAAAATAAAGCCGACACGTTCAAATGGAAATTAGCATAAAATCACAGTCACTGCCCGTACAACCAATGTTCGTTTATTCCAGTCACAGTCGTTTGCTTATATGGATCCACACACGCACGAATGCGAGTTAACTGAGTGAGTAACAACCACAGAAAATTTCGCATATTCGCAAAGCCCGCTCATTTGCTGAAAATTTAGTAATTGTTTAAACAAAATTCTTAACCTGTGTTATTAATTTATTATATTTGGTGTGATGAGCTGTCGGTTGACAAAGATACTCGGAAGTGGGTATCGGATTTGATGTCTTCAGGTAAACTAACGGTTTGTTTCAATAGTAAAGGAGTTTCGTGAGCAATTTATTAAATATGTATTCTATCAATAGCTTTACTTTATAACTAATTATGCTAGCATGGAATTGTAATTTGTTTTAATTATTTTGACAGGCGAATGTCGTGGAGTCGGTGGTATTTTTTTTGATGACCTTGACAGTCCTTCTCAATCCAAAGTGTTCAAATTTATCCAAGTAAGAATTATTTGACTCTATTGCTGTTTTACCTATCTTATCATATTGGGATTAATTTTTATTTTTATGTACATTTTAAGTTGTAGTTTATTTTAAATACATGATAGAAAACTGTCAAATAATCCAAAAGCCTTGCAGCTCCTCTCGATCTGTTCAGCGTATTTTACACAAGTTGTCATTACTATCATCATTATCATAATCTTTTTCAACATCATCCTTCTCATCATCATCCTCATTGTCCTTATCATTATCATAATCATCATTATCATCGTCATCATCATTCTCATCCTTTTCACCATCATCAATTTCCTCAGCATTCTTACCCTCTTCATCATCGTCATCGTCAGCATCATTATCATACTTATCCCCATAGGCAGAATTACATCAGTATGATATACTAAATTTCTAAAGCGGCATTATTATTACATGCATACATTCGTAAACGGTTGGTTCTAGAAGAGAATTTGTCATGTAGGCATTATTTATCGATCTTCCATTAGATAGAGTCTGATGCTAGACTCATTGTAGCATTTCTTGTTTAGGAGAGTTACGGTTCGGTGTGGTCAAGTGACCGGTATCGTGGCTAAAACTATCCAGTCACGAGAGTATTAATCCAATTCGTCTGTGGTTTCAGCCATGCACCCGAATTGCTTAGGTAGCCTGAAATGCAGAATTTTGAGTGACTAGGTGGATGGAAATCGCAAAAGCCACAGTAGCTTTACAAACTTTTGCAGTTTATGATGAAACACGGGTATCTCATTCCGCCCTATAAATCGTGTTTACTGAAAAGTTTTCGTTTTCTATAGTGCACCTTAGTCCATTAAGTTCAATGAGAATTTTGCCTTCGTGGGTAAGACTATCCAGTCACGATAGTATTAATCCAATTCGTCTGTGGTTTCAGTCATGCACCCGAATTGCTTAGGTCGCCTGACATGCAGAGTGCGTAATTTTTATTTAAATCATCACCGTAACCAAAGGTGTTGGCGTTTCATTTTGATTAATGACTCCTGCCAGTGACTTTAATGATGCTAAATCCGATCATCTTCAGGATCTCCGCAGCATATAAGAACTAACATTTAAGGCTACATCGTCAACACAATTAGACAATAGTAAACCAATGGCATAGCCATTTTGAATATCGGAAACTATAGAAAAAATCTTAGAAAAAAACTTTATTTTGAATGCAGATATCATAGTCATTATAACTGAATTGAGATAATCGACTGATATGGCCTGGTAGTTATTATCAAACATAGTTCACTGTGCATTTTGAAAGAAAAAATAGGCCGCGTTAATAATAATCTATGGAATTTTATATAGCGCATAGTTAGCTTATCACTTAAATATGAATTAAAGGAAACATTTTGCTCATTGGACTGTGATGTTGAAGAACTGTATGCCAGCTATATTTTTAAATATTATACGTGTCTCTTACACGAAAAATTCATCTAGTTAATATATATTATATATATATATATATATATATATATATATATATATATATATATATATATATAATATACATTTACCCACAAATTGGTCCACTTTGCTCATTTTGGGTTACTTGAGTAATATCTATTATTATACTTGCATTTATATTAGTTCTCCGCAACAAACAGTATTTAACTAGTCATATTATTGTTTTTTCTTAGTTGTGCAGAGTTAACTGCGATTTTTAGGACGCGATACAGTAAAAATGAATATGATGCGTGTAGAGATCTAGGTTGCCTCATTTCTTTGCGTTGCTTGGTTAAGTATCTACGTGAACTGTATCCTCCACTTCATAAATTATTCCTTTGTAGCCATTTTTTCATCACAGTTGTTATTTTTGACATATAATACAATCATTTAAAAAAATTTGTTTAATTACTATTTTGCATTGAGACATCAGTTATTAAAGGCTTTTGTGTTGTTTTTTGTGATGGTGATGATGATAATGTATTATTAATTTATATTTTGCTAAATCTAACGCCTTCCCTTAGCAAGGGGCGAATCGTGAGAGATAATTTAGTTTTGTGTTGTGGACACCATTTACTGTGTTAGAATTTGTATGAAATCAACGTATCTGCTGTCAGTTAAACTCACTGACATGTTTCGAACGTCTGCTGTTTTCATCTAACGGGAAACTGACAGACGGGATCAAATAAAAATGAATATGCTAATTTTTTGAAAGATGACTTGCAGCTTTTATAACAGCAGTTATAAGTATACTGTGTTTAACAGAAATATCAGCTGTATAAGTTCTAGTAAGTTACAAATATTATTTGTTTGAGGCTTTTGACACATTTCTATAACTAGGTAGGAGCAATATTCTTAAAAATAAATTTTGCAAACGTTGAATAATCACCCATTCCATATTAAACTTTATAGTGAAAAAATTATACATTACAATAGTAATCTTGAACTGATTGACGTGGATCAGATTGCAATAAACGAATAAGTAATATGGTCTCCGTCAGTTAAATTTTTGATTATGTTCTGATGATGTTCACTGAGGATGAGAATGCATTATGTGCAGTCGACGATAGTCTTGTCTAGATATAATATGAAGTTAGTTTTTATTTCAAAATCGAACCTTTTATTTACATAAACTCTTTACTGATAGCTTACGTGGTTAAAATAATGTTCTTTTAAACTTACTTTAAAAATAGTTTTCACCGTCCGTGCACCCATTGATTGTTGAATTATATAATGTGCATACATTTTGCGAAGGCTACGAAAATACTACAATTCGTGTCTACATAGAAACTGTGCGACATATCCCACCCAGTATAGCATATGCAAACTACTCTGGGTGAGCGCCGAAGATCTAATTTTGCTCATCCATTATATTTTTCGGCTTGATTCTCTTTTGTCAGATTACCGTCGTAACCCTGGAAGGTGGAAACGCGTCAGTACGTACGTCTGAAAGAAATTTTGCTATGTTGTGCAACTGCATTAATGAAATGGGATTAGTGTATCCTTCAAGTACGATAACTTGATTTAAAGAAGTATTCATCATAGTGTATTTTGGATTGCGAACCAGTAGAATGAACCGAAGACGGCATGCTCAAAAAGTATATTCTCATGTACACATGAGTTTCGTGCGAACTGTAGACTCAACATTAGACGGTACTACACCCTATAACTATATAGTGTGTGAAGAAACGTGGAACAGGAGAATTTACCGTCAAACACTCCAACATCTCTTGACCAAATATATAATGAGTAAAATGCGTAGTACCGGCTCTTACTGATGAGTCGCCAGTAAGCATGAAACGTGTTTGTACACGGGATTTTACTCTTCGTTTCTACTGGCTTTGGTTTGTTCTTCTGGTCCTGTTTAAACTAATTTGATATTACGAAATATCTAATACACAATTGAATATCTATTAGGAATTGGCAAACAAAAAATGTATTGAATAGAATGATATCATGATCACCGCATAATGCGATAACTGATATCGATCAAAGCCAGTCATTGTGGATTTGCTGAAGTAACAGATGTTCAGATGCATTTGTAATTCTCAATGGTGGTGAAATTTAGCCTATTTTGAAATCCGTTTTGTTGGTACTAGATGCCGACTCTGCATTTTGAAAACAGTGTTAGTAACATTTACAGTGTCAGTGTATATTACATATGGCTTTAAAGTCGCATTGCCGATGACTTTATATGAAGTTAGCTCTATTACATCTTGTATACACATTCGTGAAGGAGATTGTACTATCCAGAATTCGGACAGTACGTCATGAGTTCCCAAAAAGGACGAAACCGGTCTACTGAATGAATTGCCTGTTCCACACTATACAATACTTAGTATATACCTACAAATGTAGGTACTTAATGGGTCAGGTGTTTATATCAATATCGCTACATTGATTAAAAAAGAATTGTAATCACCGCCCGCGCAACCAATGCTGGTTTAACTATTTAGCATTGATTGATTCTTGGTCCTGGTTAAATAATTTGGATGTGGAGCTCTTTTAATTCTCAGATTATGCCAGAAATTTGGTATGTTGCTATCACAATGAACTAATGTCATCTAGTTTGTTAAATCACAAGATAAACATTTGATCTCCATGTTAATATCGTAGCAATTAGTAAACTAAACGAGCATTGGTTGCGCGGATGGTGATAACAATTATTATAATCAAGGTTGCGGTCTCGATATAAACACCTGACCAATTAATTACTTACATATGTCAGTATAAACTAAGATATGAATAGTGTAGAAAAGGCAATTCATCCAGTAGACCGGTTTCGTCCTTATTGGGAAATCACATTGTACTGGCCAGAATTTGCGGCGGATAGGACTCGAACCTGGGCACGTCTGCCGCACTTTTATTACAGTTTTCTATTTTAAATTTGGTTTATTTGTCACTTAATAATTATGTGAGTATTTAATAATATATCATTTTCAGATACGTGTATCTAATTTTGACGAGTTGCAAATATTACAAGACTACCATGATGATTAAAACTGAGTTTAAGCCACTAAATCTGCCTACATGGTTCATTCTGATTTTTAGAAAAATAATCATTTTATAAATCACGAACTATTTTGAAAACCTTTTTCGCAATGGTGCGTGTCTGAAGGACCAAGTTTTAGTTACATATACCACCTTCGCAACAATTCTTTTTGCTTTAAATATCAATTACTGTGCAAAAATAACGAAATTCAGTGTAAATTTAATAGATTATTGATTTATTCACGCTTGATTTGATTTTTCGTGGCTATACCTAGATATAGCATTCATTGCATATATATATATATAATTGCTGTTTTAATTGCTTATTTTGTAGACGTGTGCTGAGGCCATTGCTCCAGCTTACCTACCTCTTGTAGATCAACACAAAGACGATAAATTCACGGATGCGGAAAGGTATGGTTCAAATTTCTATGAATTTCATGGTATACTATAGTATTGTAATTCTTGCGTTTCTTCAATCTGCTATTTTTCCTCTGACATTCATTCGTGGCACCTGATTTGGAATGTGTTTTACTTGATTTTAGAACTCATGAGACCAAATTTTCTTGCTGGTATTCATTTCCAGAACGTGATTGCTTATTTCGATATTATCTACATTACTTTTTAAATTTTGTAAAAAGCGTTAGTTATCGCTTTCGTCCTTTCGCCTAGCACAGCGAGTAGTTAGGCTGCACGCTACCTAGCTATTGGACTTTGTTTGTTAGCAGCTATTGAAGACACTTGCTATAAAAGTGTTGGCAGTGTAAGAAAGGCAGTCTGAAAACTGCTTTACGTGAATACATATATAAAAATATACATAAATACATAAAAACGTGAATACATAAATATGCAAATGTTCATGTATTTATGTATAGCGTAAATTGTGTTTTAAATGAGCAAGGAAGATTAACCTGAGCATTTGGAGTGGTCTGTTTTATGCCAGCGATTCGAGGATTTTAGCACATCCTAGAAACTTCGTTGTATTAATAGCTAAGTTCATCGCGGTAAATTGGCCGATATCGCGAAGAATATCTTGACAAACATGTGGTTTCTTCGCTTAAACAAATTACGTTTCGTTGTGAATTAAACGCTTTAAGTCTTATTTTTAATTTTGCTATTAATTTATTTTCTCTTCTCAATCTGAGACTTACATTTTCTTAGGCGTTACGAATATGTCACTAGGTGCACAACTCCTGATGCACAATTGCATTTATATTAAGTTTCCGCAACGAACAATATTTAAGTATTATATGTATTGATGTCATGATTAACGCAAAATGTTATAACAATATCAATCAGGGCCTGAGTGTATGGATTTGATTGAGTAACAGGTATTCATAAGTAGTCTTAATTCTTAATTTTGGTAAAAAATATATCTTGAAATCCATTGTGTTGGAACCAAGCACCGATTCAGTAAACATAGTCTTGGTAATCTTTACTGGCTCGGTATACATTATTAACAGTGAGTTAGCTTTGAAGTAGCATGGTCTAAGACCATATGGAGTTAACTCCATTAATGCATAGGAGTTTGTATCGTCTATTTGTCTCGCACTTCTGGACCGAATATATGGTTGATACGGAGCGAAGTACCGATTCCCACTGATGAATCGCTAGTAAGCACGAAACGCTTGTGTGCATGGGATCATACTTTGCGTTCATGTTGATTTTGGTATATCTTTCTGGTTATATTAGGACTAAACTGTTACTATGTACGAAAAAATCTATTATACCGTTAGACAGAGCTCGATGTCTGATTGGCAAATGTGGAAAATGTTTAAATTAAAGTGCGATTTACTAAACTAGACAAGCTTTTGACATCTTAGCGTTTAATGTACGGATGTTAATGCTAAGCGTTGAATATCTGATCATAAGGAACAGCTGGTTATACCTGCATAGTACAAACTTAAGACGTAATGTAATACGCTGCGCAACATGGCGTCCTCCAGATCATAGATAATTGGATTAGTTCGTTTTTGAACACGCGTGTCGACTTGGACCATGCGCTTATCTGTTGTGTATCTGCACACAGTTTCATAAAAGCTTAATAAGAATAAACCACAAATGTGTATAAATAAACTCTTAAATTAATTCTAACTTACTGCGACGAAGATAAGATCCCTTATGTACAATGCAGGTATCACTATTTTTGATATTACTGGAGTCCATAGAATCAGTCATTGGTTTTCTAAAAATGTGTGGAGATTCTCGAAACTAGATGCCAAATTCCTTTAATTTGGCTTCTAATATTAGTCGTAGAGCTGTAAGACACTAAAGTAAACACAGTTAAAAGTCAATCTTGAGCCATTTTAGTTCATGATGATAGAAATGATTAGAGAAACGTCGCATTAGGTGGCAGTTAATGGTTGTTCCATTGTTCAAACGACAGGTTAGAGAAAATAAAGGTAAGCGAAATAAGGAATATTGGGCAAAATAATCTAAAAATACAAAAATATTTCGTCTTGATGTATGGTTTGAACAATGGAAAATTTAACTTTCTTGGATTCCTGCATCAGTTCCGATCTCCGAAAATATGGCTGAATCGATAATATGAAACGCCTATCTCTAACAACCATCACAGTTAGAAATACAGAGTGAAATCTTTTATATTAAACATAGCAAAGATGTAAGCCCCAATGGTATGATTCTGAGATTATTGGAGGTGGGTGGCAACATAATTTGTGATACGTTGACTAATGCATTTCGTAAAGGATGAGAAGAATTCCAATTGCTAGAAGTTTGTCGACCAATATTTATATCGCCAAAAAATTAATCGCAATCTCGCAACCACTATAGTGTAAACTCGACTCCAATCGTGTCTATGTCATTTGCTTTGATTATGATACATCGTCAAAGTGCTTTATGTAAATTACGTTCTAGAGAAGAACAAGTGGGAATAAGGCCAGGACGAGGTTTTGTGTAATATAATGTGACCTTACGACAAGTACTGGAACATCGTAATGTATATCGCCATTCTACACTTCAAAGGCGCATTTCCCTAAGTGGATTGAAATTTTCTATTAACTAACATAATTCATTTTGTACGTGCTCTCTTTACGAACACATCTAGTCGAGTTAGTGTCTACAATGATTAACCGAATAACTTTGCTACTGGCAGTTGGGTGCTCAGTGGATGTCCAATTTTCCCCCTTATTGGTTATTTGTGTAATATATACTATTATGAACTACGTTCTTCGACAACTGGGATTCTGCTCCGGCCACCTTGAACAGGTTAGCAGTCATTCCCTCTTTCGGTATGAAATTGGTGCCTTCTAAGCGTAAGGTAATGCTACAGCATCCTCCACCACTGACATTAACTCTGAAACTGCAAATTGAGGAATGGGATGTAGTGGACAGGTGCACATATCTGAATATCTTTATCAATAACTCAAGCAACATTAGTGATGAGTTGAGTAGGAGAATCGCGACAGCTAAAGTAAATTTATCTAAACTCCACGAGGATCTCACACTACCTTGAAGGTCATGTATAAGATATATGGGTAGGAGTAATTTCGTTATACGCTTGTGAAAGTTGGTTCTTTGGAGTGGCATTCGATCAGTTGTTTGAGAAGCTTAGCTCATATAGATTACCAACAGCGAAGCTACATCTATAGAAAAATTGAGTTAGCTGCGGGGTACTGCCGTGTTTATGATGCGATAACGTGAAAACCAAAAGAAATCTGTACTGCCGATATCGTCTTACCTTAAATCTGACTTAGCCATAATAGTTTATGTAGTTGTCCAGGTTGCCTAATTTCTCTGTTTTACCTAGATAGTTATTATCTTTCGAACTAGATTGTATTACATAAAGCCGTCTCCATTGACAATTGTTATTTTAAATTATTACTTCTGTTAGGCTTTACTTATTTTTGTTAAATTTATTTTTATTTTTTCTTTCATTTGCTCATGGTTACAGGGCAGTGAAGATAATAAAGGTTGTATTGCTGTCTGTGTTGATGATGTTGATGGTGTGATTGTCTTTTGGCAATAATTGCTATCGTTTAAAAATGGGTGATTGCCTTCATAATGAAAATAGGTTTAAAAAATAAATCCGCAGATATGAAATAATTGACAAACTCATCTTAAACGAGTTGTTCTCTTGTGCAGACGAATAATGACGTTACGCTTCGGTACGTGCTATTAACGACTGCTTTCATATGTTGTTTTACTAGTTATAGAACAACACTGGTTTGTATTTCAAGTCAACAAACTTGATTTACATTATTTGTTCTCTGTTCTTAATCGAAAATATGATTGTTGAATTTCTTGGTCATTTTGCAGGCAATGGCAGTTGATACGCCGAGGTCGTTATGTTGAGTTTAATCTAGTATATGATCGCGGAACGAAGTTCGGCTTGCACACACCAGAGGCGCGAATTGAAAGCATCCTTATGTCATTGCCCAAATATGCTGTAAGTGGAAACGATGCATTTTTGATTTTTCAATTACAACCGAAACAGTTGGTGAAATGATTTGGTCTGTACTCATAAGAATACAAAGTCTATGTACTGACGAGCAATATTAAATTTCATAGGGAATTGTAGTATGTAATATCCAGATAGCGCCCACCCTATTTCATGTACAGCGTATAGTTCAGTTTTACTGAGTGGATAACATTTAGCATAAAACGTGAAAGAGAAGGTACCGGACATGGAGGACACGTTTCGACTTATTATAGTTATGCAATGACGCCTTAGAGCCATGTAATCTCAGTCAATCTTGGGTTCAAGACCAACTAAAAAAATTAATTATATAAATCAATCATTCCAAATAGGATTATTATAATCAAGGTTGCGATCTTGATATAAGCACCTGTCCCATTAATTACTTACATATGTCAATATAAACTAAGAATAGTACAGTGTAGAAAAGGCAATTTATCCAGTAGACCGGTTTCATCCTTATTGGAAACTCATCAAGCCCTGTCCACGGCAAATTCTGGCCAGTACGTGATAAGTTCCCAATAAGGATGAAACCGGTCTACTGGATGAATTGCCTTTTCTGCACTGTACAATTAATATTTTATATTTAATTAATGGGTCAGGTGCTTATATCAAGCTCGCGACCTTGATTATAATAATTGTTATCAGCGCCAGCGCAACCAATGTTCGTTTAATTCCAAATAGGAGTTGGCGATCGGGCGCTCTTCCGCTACCAATGAAAATTAAACTTTTTACCATCGTGCGAAACTAAAGCATTACTATTTAAATTTCGCTGAATATTGTCTTATTTTATATTCTATTAATCTTTGGTATGTACATTTCAAATTAAACCTTATTTTTGCATTACTTTCAGAAATGGATCTATTGTCATGACCCGAGCGATGATAAAAGGCACACAGATCTACTGGAAGTACTAAAGAAGCCTCGTGATTGGCTTAATCTGAAGACAGATAGTTCTCTTGTCAAGGCATAGTTATTGCAGCTGTGGTTTAGCATTGTTTTTTGTGCTGTTGAACAGGAGGATTTATGGAGTAGGCAATTAAAAAAAAATTTAGTTGCCTATTTATTAGTATCTGTTGTGTTTTTGTCTTTCTTAAGCAATCGCTTATTTTTGGCATTATTTATTTGTATTTAGGCACTGCCACCATAATTCTTTTTTTTGAAAGTTTATGCAAAGTCCACAGTTGTGCGCTTTAATTATTAGATGTAACTGATGCTTACATTGCTGTGATGTTTTGGGCTTGTATCCATTGTAAACTTCGGAGGACACCCTTTAGAGTTAGTCAAAGTATGCAACTTCAGCATTTATAGATAAACAGCTTGTCAAGCCGAATCATTTATTGCATCCGTTTATATTTCAGACATCCTCAGTTAAACAACCAATTAATAATACACATTTTGCTAGGAACCTAGCTAAAATCACTTGCAAGACTTGACTTTGTTGCAAACAGGTTTAAATGAAATTGCATACCTTAGTAGACATGATTTTAACCATACACATTATGCTGGGAACCTAGCTAAAATCAATTGCAAGATTTGACTTTGTTACAAACAGGTTTAAACGAAATTGCATACCTTAGTAGACATGATGTTTTATTACTACCGTATTATAAGTTGAAGTGGTTACTCAAATTGAACAATATCGTAATATGTCAACACATTTGACTATTAACTAAGTCTGCCATCAGTTCGTTGACATGTTCAGCAATTGTGTTTATTCTCACGTATTCACAATTTGTAAGAATTCAAGACACGCATGTTTTTTTTGCAATTTTGCATATGCCTATCAGTGTTGTCTTCTATAGAACGCGATTCTTCCTTTCTATGGCTTATATTTTGATAAACATCTTTTTTTGAAAAATGATTATAATCGCAACTTAAGATGTATTAATTGACGAAGCTTCACTTTTCATCAATTATTCATGCCAATAGTTTAATTTAACACATTTATTAATGATTTATATTTTTTTAAGGCTTAACTTTTATATATTTTTGCAAACCGAGTAAAAATTTGCTCGACATAGGGCCGAATACTATTTAATTATGCATTGTGTTGTTTTCTACACTGAAATTATTATTTTTATGAAGTATTCAATTTTTATTAAGTCCAACGCCAACATTCAATTCAGGCATCTTTAAAAATATGCATTTTTCCTGTTCCTTAGCGTAATACGTGTTTGCCTATTTATTTGAAAGATGCATTTGATAGATTAATTTCTATCCACATCAGTCTCGTTTTTGTTATAAGTTTGTTATGAAAGAACTCTAAATCTCCAATACCTAGTAAGTAATGGTGATTTAAATTGCGTCTTTCCTCCATGACATTGGCTGCTACCCAGGTTTAGCGAGCTACGTCAACCCGAGGCATATGTTATTTAGGCACCAGTTTAAAAGTATTGCTTCAGCATTTGAAGCTGGCCATCCGAGTGTGGCACGTTGGTCTTCAATCTGTAATTATTTATTTAATACCGTGTTACTTAAGCAGTAATACAGAATCTCAGGCTTCGCATGAAACAGGACGATTGTATTCTATAATTATCGGCTTTGTTTACAGCAGCATTTTAAGCTTGAATGGCTACTATCGCCTGTCACCAGGACGCAATTCCTAGGGATATGGTCCCTCCGCTGAAAGAAATTTCTAAATTTGTTTATCTTTCCATTTCCTTTTCCATGACAATGTGGGATATTATATATATATATATATATATATATATATATATATATATATATATATATATATATATATAATTTATGGTTTCTGAAGCACTCACTATGTATATTATGCTTTCAAAGCGTATATAACTGTATTCTAATAGTAGATTAAACTGCTTTTTTCTCTGTGGTCTTGTTTTATTAAACTAAGTATAACGGTTTGGATACAAGAATTGTGGATAGAGTTGCTCATTAAAAGAAAAATTTAAAAAACTATTAAGTGCTTTCATTTTCCATGAGTCGACTCAAATTACAATACTTCTAAGCAGCATACTAGCAATACCTGTAAAAATTATTTTTTCTCCTATTACGTAATTTTGCGCGCGCAAACACACACACACACACACATATATATATATATATATATATATATATATATATATATATATATATAAGATTTTTGGATTAATGAAATTTGTCATTTTGATGAAGGTATGGTTTTAATTTGATTAAGTGGATTACATCTAGTCGGAATTTCATTTGGTTTTAATGAATGAAAAAAATGCAAAATGATTGGTTTTCATGTAAAATGTGGTTCTACTGCTTGCTAGTTAGTAGCAGATACATTTTACATGTTTTTTATCATAAGACATTGGTATCAAAAGCGGCCCAATATTTATACATTTGTAATGAAATTATTGTAATTGATGATATTTATTTGTTTCCTAAACAAACAATACAACTAGGAAATATCTTGAAGACATGAAGTTTTATAAACAAATTGAATTTGTTACTGTAATATCGTTTATAGGTCGTTTTTAAAAATTTCCATGAACCTGGAGTTTATTTCTCAAATCTTCAAAGTATTTTGATCTTACTCTATTTTGTTTTTGTATTATTTGGTTTATTTAATCATAATATTCTTTTGTACTGACCGAATTTAAATGTAGCAATTAAAGTAATAAACTGAAATATATTTTCTCATATTACTTTTGTGATAGTTATAATGTGCCTCGGTTCGAGCCTTGTCAGCGACAAAATTCCAAACAGCACGTACCAAGTTACCGGAAAGGATGAATAAGATTAGTTTGTACTGACGAATATGTATGTAGTTATATTAAGCTCGTAACCAGAATTTAAGTAAATTTTACCATTCTTGCAATCATTGATTGATTAATTGGATATGTATACAATTCTATTTCCGCAGTTGAGTTGCAGTGTGTTCTACAGGGATAGATTGGGGTGTAAAATCGAATATTTTAGTTAGAAAAGTATGCCACGTAGGGCCCACTATTAAGAAATGCTAGCCAGAAAACGTGAGTTTGTATACTACCAAAATTATGTGTAGTATGCTTTATGGTGGCGCAATGGATGGAGTTATGTGGTCCGAAACAAATTTGCCCTGGTTCGCGCCCTGTCCTTGGGAATATACTGGGCATTACATAACGTGTTCCCATTCAAGAGAAAACCGGTCTGCTGGACGAATTGTCTTAGCTACTCTAAACGATGTTTGCTTTATACTGTCATATTCGAATATAATGGGGTTGGTGATGCCTAATTATATGTTGCGCTGTCCTCTGCTATGTTGTGACCTATTACTTGTTCTTGCACTTCATTCACAAACATTTCCGGACAAGCAGTGTAAGAATGGTTTGAGAGTCACGAGACAAGTGAGAACCCATCAATCAATTACAAAAACAAACTGTACACCTGGAAATGTAAAGGAATCAACATTTTACCGACCTACGAGTGCTATCAGTTGTCCCGCAAACGACAATTGGGTATCACCTCGAACTTGGGTGTTTTACTGCCACTGTTACAGTAGCTGCTTCGTGTTTCTGTATTTAAGCAATACGACAATACTTTGATTCTATACCGTGTCTATTTAATTTTGTGTGGATACTAAATGTTGACTAATGAAGGTATGAAAACTTTTCTCACAATTATTAGCGAATTTTGCATCAAAAATTTTGAAAGCAAGTTCCTGTTCTTTTTAGAGATATTTAATCTATATTTAAAATAACAGGGTTGTTATTCTTTATGGCATTAGTAACTATTGTATTTAGTTGATATGCTTTGAATTCGTACTTCGAAGTAGGCCATAATCCTGCTGTTATGGGCCTACTTGTATTAGTTGTAGAACATTACTTGATGAAAAATATATTAGGTGAAGAACGAATGGCCGCCTCCTACATATGAGTACTGAGAAATCATGGGACGCATTCTACGAACGGGGCAAGCCTTGTGCTCATGTTGAGGTTGATATGTCTCGCTCCCATATGGATGGACATTTTATTAGGAATATAGATGAAATTATTACTTCTTAGCTGCAAATATATAGATATGGCCTGCTGCAGTTGTTGGCATAAGCATAGAGATTGGCAATTCTTTAATAGCGTGACCAAAATTAATGTAATCGGACGTGAAATCGCTATTTACCTATTGTCCATCTATCCAATTGTTTAACAGTGCAAATTAGCGAATTGGTTACTCGTCGAAATTTTTGATTTGCTTTAAGTGGTAAAAATCACCCTAACTCACCAATCTGCTTGATTTGAACGATGTATTTATATGGTTTTGATTTGTTATGCTGGACGCACTGTCGGGTAAAGCATGCTTTAATTGAAACGATTTGTTGATAGATTTTTCCACGTCAGGTAGAATTTTGCATGAGCGCGTGACAACTCATTCATCAGAAGAGAAATGTTTTTAGAAATGGGCTTGTGGCACCCTGCACAAAAATTTATTAAGATCTGAATTAAGAGCTGTTTTTAGAATTTTGCTATTTCACATTCGAGATATAATCTATTTTTTCCATTTGCTTACAAATTTATTTGAATGATATTTTTTGTTGCGCAGTGCGATCGCCAGATTTAACGTATCGATGATTTTATTTCTTGTTCTGTGATTTGCTCTAGTAGTGCTCCTTGCGTCGATACTGACTTCGTTTTATTATTCTAGTCCTATTTTTACTACCGGATATATAAAACCTAATACACAATTACGGTTAGATTGATCCCTCATTTACAGTACACGTTTACTTAAACGCGTGGCTAACCCTACTACAAGCTAATAAATGCATTATTCATATATTTTATGAAGAGGTGTGTATATATATATATATATATATATAATTTTGAATTAGGTGTTGAGCACCTAGCAACAAGTTAGCTAAAAATCGGACAATAGGAATAAAACAAAGTCAGCATGAACGAAAGGTATAATCTCAAGTACACATACCTTTCGTGCTTCTCGATGACTCATCAGAAGTACCAGCACTACGTATGCACACTATGTATTTAAGAAATGTGGAACAATTGTACGGTACAATCTCCTGTATGAATGTGTATACCGGCTGTAGTAGATTGAACTTCATATAATGTATTCGATATTTGGACTTCAAGGCCAACTAATTTTGTATAATATATACCGAGACTGTAGAGAGTAACAACACTGGTTTCCGAGTTGCTACATAGTACCAACACTATGGTTGCCGAGTCGGTACATGATACCAAACCAATGGATTCCAAGATATGTTAAATTTCACAAAATTGGATAATTTAAACTACTTCTGATCTCCTTTTACTCAAGCAAACCTATATCTTCTGGCCCTGATCAATATCATTTATCACATTTAAATTAAATATGTAATAGTTTTATATTGTTTGTTGTGTAGAATTAATTTGTCTGCAATTATGTATTAGGTGTTGCACACATAGTAACAAATTAGTTCAAATAGTACCAGAAGTATAAATGGAAGTCAGCATGAACGAAAGGCATAACCTAAGTACACGCGTTTTGTGCTTACTGGCGCTAAGTATGAGCCGATACCAATCTGTATTTACATAAATGAATAGGATAGATATGGCAGAATATTGATCGATTTGACATGATCGGTATGAAACATCAACAAGCAAACAACTCGTAACGCAGTTAAATACTGTTTTTTTGCGAAGAACTAATATATATGCAAGTAACGCAACACGAGTAAATGGTCTGTATATCGTTTTGCGCGAACGTCATATGTGAACCTGGTTTGCTTTGGCTCTGAACTTCCCTGTTTGTTACATAGGATTAATGCAGTGGGTTTAGAGATGCGGAATATAATAAAATTTTATGCTTCTCAGAGTTTGTTCATGCTCTGAATGCATGGGTTACCATTCTCTTTTGTGTTACGCAAATTTGAGCAATAGAATTATTGTTTCTTTCCAACTAATATTAATAATATTAGCTCTTCGCAACAAACAGTATTTAACTGTAATATTAATAGATTTTATTGCTTCTTGAGAAGTTAAACTCTACTGAATTACTGCGTGTATTAATGGCCACTTTGCTTCGTTATAGAAACTTCTACAATCTGGACAAAACAATGGTGGCTGACGTTGAAAATGTTTTGTACATTGTTATATTGCGGCCTGGCCCATTTCTATAAAACTGAATGTTATTACTTTTTATTTGTTTAGTATTTCGGACTTGAAATGAACACATCCGATTATTTCACTTATCACAAAACGACACAGATACAATCAAACACAGAGAATTTCGCGTTTAAACATTTCCCAGTTATCACGGGAGAACGGCGGAAATCTGGCTAACATATATCAAACAGTAATCGGTGTATTATTTATTAAAAAGGTGAGATGTGTCTCTTACAACTGGTAGCCATTACGCCTATGTGAATGTCAGGTGCATAATTTCCAATCTGTTGTTTCTAAGCCCTCAATGTTTTTCTTTTTTTCATTTTATATCAAATTTGTTATTGTTTACGAAATTCTGAGCGTGATTTGTAGCGCATGTACACCGGCACCCTGAGTTGTGCTTGCAACAGATGCTGCTGTAAGCGAATTCCGTATTCCAATCATTGTTTATGTTTCTTGAAGGAGTTGCCTTGATGCGCACCTGGAATAATTGTAATTACCTGATCTGAGTTTTGACTAACGCAGCTTTCATTGTTCCAGTAATTTTCTTTCATCAACATATTTCGGCCTTGCTTACCGTAGGCCTTCATCAGTTGCATTTCACGAAACAAATGAGGCAAGTGCGTTAGTTCCTCAGTCATAATATTTATATACCTCAGACTGACCTTTCATTAGATATTCGCGTGTCACATATGTGTGTGTGTGTACATTTTCATAACCGTTGTTTTCATCTAACTAATTTCGACCAGAGTGGCTGAATAATAATTTATCAATTGCATGCAATAACTATTCGTTTTTTAACACACTCAATGTAAATGATGTAACTGAGATGGGGGAGACCCATAATTCAGAAACACTCGTCATAAAAACATGCCATGAGTGATTAAACCAGAAGTCCGAAAGACTAATGCACATGTTAAATTACAATTCAAACCACTAGGATGTACTCAAGATAGAGAAGTTAATAACAGTTAATGGCGCACGCCACGCATGTCCATGTGTATGTGTATGCATAACTAAAAAACTTGGTTAAATTATTTTATTTTGATACACATGTACGTACATCTAAATGAAACTGCAGTCAATAGACATTAATTTACCCTTTGCACGCGTCAGACAAATTATTACTTATAACTATTGTATTATTAGAATATTTCCAATGGGTAGGGTGGGGGTGTAAAACAGAAAATTAAGGTTGAAATCACTATTTGTTTTAAAATCAAATGAATAGTTAGAGATGAAATTTTGAAGACTATATTAATAATAATTGTTTATTCATTTGTTGAATAAAAGCCCACTAATTAGTCAATCTTAATCTGATGTTCTTAATCTTTTACTGGAGCTAGCTTCAGTTACCAATTCATGCAATCGCCTTTTTCTTCCACTAGCTAGTGCAGTATTCCAAATCGGACCTAAAGATTTTTCAACAGCTGTTTCATTCATAATATTATCTCTAGATTTAATTTCTATAGATTCCCTAATCAATCTCGTCATCCTATTACGACTACATATTGCTATGCGTTTGCATTCCTCCCAGTCGATAGTATGCCCAGTCTCCACTACATGACGAGCAAGGTCAGATTTAGCAATATGTCCATATTTACACGCAGTTTTATGTTCACCTCTTCTTACTTTGATTGGACGCATGGTTTCACCAACATACTTGAGACTGCAATCAATGCATGGGATCTCATACACTCCTGAAGTGTCTAAGGGTTCAATCTTTTCTTTTTGGTTAGGGAGTATAGTGCCTAGTGTAAGGGGCTGTTTTAAAACGGTCCTTATATTGTATTTTAAAGCTATTGATTTCACTTTCCTACTTAATATAGAGTCCGGTAATACCATGACCTTCCGCTCTTCCTTATCCTTATCCGCTTTTGTGTATCTCAAACTAGGATTAAATTTCTTCACCATGTCCCTCATTGTTGTATCTATTAAATGAGGAGGGTAACCATTAGTCTTAAATATATCGCGTAGTCTGTCTAATTCTAACTTCCTATGCTTTATATCTGTTAACTTGAGACTTCTTAATGTTAATGACTTTAAGATCCCGACTTTCATACGAAACGGGTGATTGGACTTGAAATTAAGAAGGATTCCTGAATAAGTATCCTTCCTATAAATATCTCTTCCCAATTTCAGACCATTTCTAATTAATTTGACATCTAAAAATGGTAATTCACCCGACGATTCCCTTTCTAAGGTAAATTGTAGTTCGCTCATTCGATTAGCTAAATTTAAGAAATTTACCAATTTATTGTCACCATGGTTTCAGATCAGTAATATATCATCCAAGAAACGTAGGTACAGTTTTGGTTTCAATGGAGTCTTATCCAACAGATTATTTTACAAATAATGCATAAAGATATTGGCTATTGGGACCGATAAAGGTTGTCCCATTGGAACGCCTCTAATTTGTTTATAAAATTCCTTACGAAATTTAAAATAAGTGGAGGACATACAAATACACATCATCTCCATGACGTGTCCTAACGTCATTTTGCTTCCTTCTAATATTAGTGGGTGATCAACTAGGAAACGTCTAAAACAATCCAGAGCCTCAGGTACCGGTATATTTGTGTACATAGATACTACATCTAAGCTTACTAATCTATCCTTTTCATCTAGTACATATTTATCAATAATTTCAACCAAATGATATGAGTTAAGCAAGGTATGTTCTAAGAAATAGGAATATTTTCTTATTCTATGGCACAAAAACTTTGAAATTTTATATGTTGGGGAGTGTTGTACATTCACTATAATTCTTAAAGGATTACCCGGCTTATGCACTTTAACTAAACCATAAACTCTGGGTGCAACCGTATCTCTTTGAATGAGAGTGTTACCATGCGTCGAATCCAATTCTTCATTAGCAATCATTTTATTGATTAATAATTTTACTTGCCCTTGTAACTTATCAGTAGGGTCTTTTGTTATTTTAGTGTATACTTCAGCATTACTTAACTGTTCTATCATTTTATTGTTATAATCAGATTGATTCATCAGAACTGTAGCTCCTCCTTTATCCGCCTTAAGACATATAACATTATTTGATACTAAATCTTTTCTGAGACGTTTAATTTCATAATTAGGCTTAACTTTATCCTCTTTGTGTGTTAAAACCAATGAGGCAACGTCTAATTCAAATTTCACCTTATCATTATCCGAAAGTAGCTTTGCCGTTTTGACAGCCTCAGTAATTAATTCGTTTCTAACCGATCTTTCATTAGGAATAGCCATGTTTAAACCACGGTTAAGTAGTTCAACTTGATCCTTCTTAAGATTTAATGTTGATAGATTTACTATTCTATTAGTCCCGATTAAATTATCACTTTCTTGGGGTCTATAAATTCCCAAGTCAGCTAATTTTTTATCGTGTCTAATTCTTACTTTTTTTATTTCTCTATTACGGGCTTTATCACTGAAGTCCTCAATGCATTTAAAATCATCTACGTGCAAAAGAGAAGTTAACATCGATCTTAGTTTTGTAAACGCCCCAGCTTCAAGTAAATGTCGTACGACGTTACAAACTCGGTTAAGGTGCTCTGAATAGAGATTAGTTACTGATATGGGGGCCCTTAAGAGGGCCTGGTAATGCGTTCTCTTGAAGTCTTCAGAGTTGAAGATGTCCTAGAGCCTTGGGTGGACTCTGGTTGAGTTGTCGCTCCCGTGGTTGAGCTGTAATCGCGTTGTGGATAGTGTCCTGCAGGTCCTGCACTCAATTGGCTCGTCTCTCCGGTATCCCGCGACAAGATGAGTCACGGATGTAGTTAGTTGTTGGTGATACTATCAAATCACCAGCGTAGGTATTGACAGCCGACAGAACGCACACGCGTGAAGC
The DNA here is from genome assembly GCA_029291075.1 of Eudiplozoon nipponicum. Lineage (NCBI taxonomy): Eukaryota > Metazoa > Platyhelminthes > Monogenea > Mazocraeidea > Diplozoidae > Eudiplozoon > Eudiplozoon nipponicum. Next base: position 5,103 of record JAQBSW010004908.1, on the reverse strand, counting down.
AGGTAGAAGGCAAATGCCACAACTGACTTGCATGGTAAATTACCGTGCTTAAATAGCATGCAATATGTCTACTTGCACACTATTGGTTAAACGTGGTTAAACGTGGTTAAACGGCAATTTGCTTTTTTCTCATTGGTGCAACGTAAATAAATTTGAATTTTATTTACGCAATATGTCGGCGATTGATTTGTGTCGTTACAACACTTTCCTCTCTGAAAAAAAGAAAAAAATATTCCTCTCTGCGAGGCTAGATAAGAAATGCATGACAGAGTTCGAACCAAGTTAAGCAAAAATTTGATGAACCATAAGTGCTGGGCTTAAATATGCTTGTTGGTTGCTTCAACAATGATATGATGCCTGGTAACCACTAGGAATTGCTACACAAATTGTTAGCTCTAGTGGACGGTCATAGCACGTGAGGCAAAATAGAGCAGTGTAAGTTTTTTGGAGCCGCAGCGTGAAGATTTCGAGGTAAATCGCCTCTGAATTTGCCAGGTTTAAGTTAAAACCTAAGCAGGTTGGATCGTTGTCAATGTGTTTGTATACGACCAAAGGAGCTAGAGTGCTCGACGTTGTGGTCATGACATTTGTAGAGTGGTCTTTGTGAAATAGATAAAGTTGAGATATGCATTGAAAGTGGCCTGTGCCATGATATGAAGCTGATCACTACTTAGTGTTGCTACACGAAAGCGTTAGCTCTAAGTAGCTGGTCATACCAAAATAGGCAGTGTAATGTCATGTGTGAGATATACATTATAATGTAAAAATATATACATTAAAATCAAAGGTAATTGCATAAAAATATGTACACGAACATTGCCTCAGAGATGGCATAATACCAAAGAACTGTTCAAAAATGCTACACAATTGTTAGCTAAGAACAGGTGGTTATGCCACGTGAGACAAATACGAAAAATAACGTAAGGTTAAAAAATTTTATAGTTAATGTTAATGTTTTAAAAAAATTAATTACGCGTTATACAAAGCAGGTTATTGAGATTGTGGGCAGACGGAGCCTGAGACGTGTGTAGAAGGTTGAACGCTCTCAAGATCAGGTGGTTCGATAAATGGTTTCAACCTGTCTATGCTTACTGATGTCGGTGTAGCGCCTTGCATAATGATGAAGTATTTTGGCTGTCTGAGTAAAATCGGGTAAGGACCGCGATACTTGGGTTGTAGTGGTGCAACAGCATTATTGTTGCGAACGAGTACTCTCTTGCAGCTGTGGAGCTGTGGGTGAACGAAGACTGGACGAGGCGTGTGTCTCGGCTGCTGTTCGGACATGTTACCGAAATGAAGTCGAAGGCGGGTAGCTTCGTTTTGTGGGTCATCTTGTGCCGGTAGTAGACGTGGGAGCTGACTAGGCAGGCGTAGATCCATGCCATACAAGAGTTGTGACGCAGACGTTTTAATGGATTCTCGAGTACGAGAACGCATGGCCAGCAGAACTAAAGGTAGTGCATCGACCCAGTTGCCATTAATGGACGAGGATGCTAAAGCTGCTTTGAGTTCCCTATGCATTCTCTCTACCATGCCATTAGCTTGGGGATGGTAGGCAGTCGTCTGGCGTAAGATGCATCCCATGTACCGCAAGGTGGTTTTGAAACGATCAGATGAGAAGCAAGTGCCTCTGTCCGTGATGACCCCATTGGGAACACCATAATTGGATATCCATGCAGAGATAAAACCGTTAGTTACTTCGTCTGCAGAAATGGTGCCAAGAGGTAATGCCGCAGGCCACCGTGTAAATCTATCGATCATAGTTAGAAGGTAGCTGAAACCTTGAACCTTTGTCAGATGAACTATGTCGATGTGGACGATGGCTAGGCGAGAAGTAGACCGAAAATGTTGCAACTTAGAACGAGTGTGTCGTGTGATCTTGTTTTTCTGACAAATAGCACACTCTGAGACCCATCGTTTAACATTCTGCCTAAGTCTGTGACCCCAGAAACGATCTGTAAGAAGTCGGACAGTCGCTTGGCTTCCTGGGTGAGAAATTGAGTGAATTGAATCGAAAACCTTTCTCTGAAGGCTGGTCGGCAGAACTGGCTGGTTGGGCTGCGTACCCGTGAAGTAAACAATTGGTAAGCCTTCCCACAGACGGCATATGAACTTGGTTGGGTGACGGGCTATTGATCTTTGAATGTGAATGTCACCGCGTTGTTCAGTTCGCAGGAGAGTTGGCGTTAGTGCAGGTTCACTGAGTGCCACGGAGTTGACAGTGAATGGTGATGGCGAAGGTGGTTGTAGAGAGACGCCTGGCCTGGACAGGGCATCTGCAATGAAATTCTGTTTGCCCTTGACGTGAAAGACGTCAAATTGCCATTTGCTTAGACGAGAAAGCTGTCTTTCCACTCTGGCAGGGTACTTGGCGATAGATGAAGTTGCGTTTCGAAGTGCGCTAACTAGTGGTGCATAATCTGTGAAAACAACAAATCTGCTACTGCCAATGATGCTGATAAAATGGCGCACTGCGTCGTGGATGGCGAGAAGTTCTCAGCCGAAAGTGTCGTACCTCGTTTCTACTGGTTGGAGAGTACGCGAGTAGAAACTGATAGGCTTCCGAACTCCGTCAATCTCTTGTTCCAAAGTGGCTCCAATAGCGAATTCAGAAGCATCTGTCGTGAGTAGAAATGGCTTTTCGAAATCTGGATGCGTTAGCATTGTGGCATTTGCTAACGAGTTGATGGCAAGTCGAAGTAATTCCTCGTCTTCGGATGACCAAGCAATGATGGAATTCTTGCTAAGTCCTTTTCGGTTCCGCAGGTGCCTGCACAAAGGATAAATTGTTGTTTTGAAAGGCCCGGAAGGAACTTGCGATAATAGTTTAGTACTCCCAGGATTTTCTGCAAATCGCTCAAAGTCCTTGGCGACTTGATATTCTTGATTGAATTCGTCTTTGACGGCAACGGTTGAATACCTTGGGCCGTGATACGATGCCCTAAGAAGTCGACGGATGAAGTTGCAATCTGCGTCTTGTCACAGTTGATCTTGAGTCCGTGGTTGGATAAGCGTGAGAGGACATTTCGTAGATGTTTCGCATGAGATTCTAGATCTGGACTGAATACCATAATGTAATCGAGATATGACATACAATAAGCAGAGTCGTCGCAAAGTATGTTGTCTATGAATCTTTGAAATGTCTGAGTAGCACACTTAAGTCCAAAAGGCATGTAAAGATATTCAAAAAGACCAAATGGAGTGATGACTGCAGTTTTCTCGATATCCTCTGGTGCTACCGGTATGTGATGGTACGCTTGTCTGAGGTCAATCACTGAGAAGAAATTGCTGCCGTTGAGTTTTTCAAGTAAAGTGTTGATATTTGGAATAGGATATGCATCAGATTTTGTCACTGAATTTAGCTTACGGTAGTCTCCACAGGCTCTGTACGATCCGTTTGATTTTGAGACTAAGTGCAGTGGTGACGCCCATGAACTTTTCGATGGTCTGATGATTCCCTCTTCCAAAAGCCTTGAGAATTCTTCTTGGGCAGCTTTCAGCTTAGCAGGAGGCCAGTGGTCGCTTCTTGAGTGCAATAGGTTGTCCTTCTGTGACGATATGATGCATCGTGTTGGAGACTCGTAGCTCTGACTTGTTAAGATCGAAAAGCGATTTGTATTTTCGAAGAGCTGCTGATATCTCTGCTGAATGATGCACTGGGGTTGGCTGAATGACCTGTAACTCCAAACGCTCGGAGGCAAGTGTCCAAAAATGTTGTTCGAGTCTGGTGGAGGGGTCGATGATTTTTTGATTGGCAAGATCAACAATGAGCCGAAATTTTAGAAGGAAATCAAGGCCTATTATATTATGTGAGACCTTGGCAATGATGAAGTTGTGGGAAAATTCACGTCGTAGACCTATGTTGAGTGTGCGGTATTGGCAGCCATAAGTTGGTATGGGCTCGCCTGTAGCTGTTGCGAGAAGAACGCCTAGCGACATCTCGGCCATTGAATCACCTTTGAGAACTGAGACTGCCGCACCTGTGTCTACGATGAACTCTTCGCCAGTTTTGAAATCAAGAAGGTGCAGAAGTTCGTTGGGCTGTTTGGCCGGGTCATGCAAACAAGTAGGCTGGTGATTGCGACCGGCATTGTCTGTTTGGTTCTCTATGTGAAAATTCGGCGTGGACGAAAAGAGTCGACAGGGATGTCGGATTGTAGTTGGCTTCTTCCCTGTAGCGCCGTTGATGTGCAGAAAGTACGGTCTTCTACTTCCTGCGCCAGACGTTTCCCGATACTGATGCACCCTTGTGCCTGCGGTCTGTTGTCCTCTCCATCAGCTGTGGAAATTGACACTCATTCGGAAATTCTTCGGAACGACAAAGACAAACTTGGCAAGCATAAAAAACTTCTGGTGGTTATAACACCAGTTCTTTGGAGCATATTTATTAAAGGATTGCGGAGATCTCGATCGCCGCCTACCATTATAATTTGACTTGGAAACGAATTTTGGTCGAGCATTCACTTGATTTATCTCGGATTTGGTAATGGCCAATCCTTCTAGAACTTTGGCCATGTTCGCCACTGTTCTCTCTAAAGAGCAGATTCTATCATCTTGCGGGGGTGAAGAAAAGGATGATGGATTCACTTTGGGTTCCAAAACCCTATATTCTAACTCACATCTCTCAGATAAGTCATCTATAGAGAGAGTGTTGGGGAGCTGTCTGGCAAAGAGTTTTAATGTTTGGGGAAGATTGTTAATAAAAACAACCTTAGCCTCATGGTCAGAAATGTTGGTTTTATACCAACGTTTCCGTAATTCCCTCAGTATTTCTATGGGGCCAAGATTTGGCATATCTAACTGCGCATATTTGTTTATTATCTGCTCAGTTTCCGTGGGTCCAAGCAAGGATTCTACCTCGTTTTGTAGGCCCAAAATGGGATTAGGTAGCTTCCTAATGGCCTCAAGCTTAGGATAAATCCGTCGCTGCAATTCAGAAGGTAGTTTAGCAAAAACCTTCGACAGTTTTTGATGACTGTCATAATCAGGAAACGGGGAGAAAGCGGAGTCTACGCGCATAAAAAATAACTCACTATCTCCATCCCAAACAGGAACATCAATATCTAAAATTGGACCTGACATTTTAACAATCTTACGGGATCT
>JAQBSW010004907.1:0-57500 GCA_029291075.1 Eudiplozoon nipponicum | reverse complement strand
TATATTTGGCCTAGTTTACAAATTAATTCATGATGAATGCACGCATGTGTTATTGGTATCTAATGTTTAGGCTTGTAATTGGCCAAAAACAAAGATACACAACCTACTAACCCAGAAAATGTTTGAACAACAACTCTGAAATCGCGCGTGTGTGTTAATGCAATAAAACTAGCAAATATGTTGTTGTAGTAAAATTAAATGGCTAACACGATTCTTAACCTAAAAAACGAAAACTAATAAACTTAGCTGTCGCACTGAAAAAATAGAGTTCAAGTTATGTAGGAATGAATACGTCAGTACGGAAACAATATAAATTGTGCATATAGAAGAGCAATGCTATATATATATATATATATATATATATATATATATATATATATATATGTATTCTTTATAATGACTGCCTTTTTAATTTCACACAGTATATTTATAATTAGGAAGAAAGAACACATTAATAAAAAAAGTGGATAAAGGCAATTTATTTCGTGAATACTAATCATCTCTTATACAATCATACATATTTATACATGTGGGGTTTTAAATTGATTATGCTAGTGGTAACAAATCTGACTCGCTTTTACTTCTAGTTGGTAGTGTGTATGCGTTTTTGTTTGTGTGCATGCGTGTTTACATGGCACTGTCACCATGTGCAAATTATAAATTTGCGCAACAAGGTGAAACGATCAACTACACTGGGAAAAATAGCACTCGTACATGTAACAGTGAACAATGCGCACAAATGGTTAATTCTCAAGCCATCAAAACAATAATGACCAGATCTCAGACATCACTTTGCAATACTGCGAGAATGAACTTTACATGCAAACACGCATACACACAAACACAAACGCATACACACTCACCAACTAGCCAAAACAAGAAACAGAAGTAAAAACGAGTCAGATTTGTTACCACTAGCATAATCAATTGAAAACCTAAAATGTATAAATATGTATGATTGTTTAAGAGATGATTAGTATTCACGAAATAAATGGCCTTTATCCACTTTGTTATCAATGTGTTCTTTTCTTTCCTACTATATATATATATATATATATATATGTGTGTGTGTATATATACAGCAGTGAGATGAGGCATTGGATAGAAAGCCTTGAAACGAAAGAAAATATGCCCAAATTTGAGCCCCATCTGCGCTGAATTCTACACAGCACCTGAAGTGTTCCAAAAAAGTCGAAACCGGTCTGCTAGAAGAATTGTTTTTTCTGCCTTGGGAAATATATGGTTTTTATATATTTGTGAGCTCATAAAATATATAATCAAATTTTTAAATATATCTTAATTATATATAGGACATGACTCTCCGATGCGCATATATTTCCATTGTTTCTTACTAGGGGCGTTTTTATTTCTATAGTTATTTAACTTTATTTTTAGTATGAAAGATAAGTTTATTAGTGCTCATTTCGTTAAGTTAAAAATATAGTTCATTTTTGTGCAGCCATTTAATTTTTCTTGAACAGTCTTTTCGTTGTTTTTTTTTCGACGCACACACGCGAGTTTCCTGAGATTTTTTTATTGGTGTTTCTGGGGCAGTAGATACTGCGCATATTGTATTAGCCAATTAGAAGCACATACAATAAGACCATTAATTCAGCATGCTGACCTCGTAAAACTCGTCTGAAATCTAACACAAAATTATGTAGTAGGTTTTGCGAATCTAGTAACAAATTAGTTCAAATATGACTAGAGGGATAGACGCAAGACAGCATGAACGGAAAATATAATCTCGTGCACTTACGTTCAGTACGTACTCGCGACGCAGCCATAAGTGCCGGTATTACCCCCTTTGGCACTACATATTTGGGTGAGGAATGTGGGAAAATAGGACGGTACCTATATGAATGTGTAAACCTGCAGTAGTGAAGCCAACTTCATATAAAGTCTTCGACAATGCGTCTTTTAAACTATAGAATTGTATAATATATATACCGAGTCTGTAAAAGAGCCAACACTATGGCTATTGTGTCAGTAACCGATACCAACATTATGGTACCGAAAAGGTACATGGTACTAACACTATGGGCTTCAATGTATATAATAATATTATCTCGTGCACATTCGTTTCGTACTTACTGGTGAATCGTCAACAGAAGCAGGTATTACGCCCTCTACCCACTATATATTTGTGTGAAGAATTTGGTAATGTAGGAAGGTTCAACCTCCTATACGAATGTGTTAACATGCCATAGTGAAGCTAACTTTATATAAAATCTTCGACAATGCGACTTAGTAAAGCCAACAATATTATATATATATATATATATATAGTATATATATATATATATATAGTGTAGGGATTATATATTTCCTTCTATGCTGTCTTTGGTTTACCCCTTCTGGTCATATTTAAACTAATTTTACTTATGCGCAACACCTAAATACAAAATTGTATATATATATGTACACCAATATATCATGCCAAATAATGTAATGGATTACTCCAAAACACACAAAGAGGTTGTCCTATGAGGCCAATTATATCTATGGTAAATTCTCCGTTTCATGCACTAGCTAAATGGCTAGTTCGTTTACTCGAACCATTACGTAAACTACTAGGTAATCATTCGGTTGCCGATTCGTTTGAGTTTGTAAACAAAATTCAAGATATAAATGTTAAAAATAAGATTATGGTATCTTTTACAAATGTTCCAATTGATGAAAAGCGGTAGAACACGATATATTACCATCGCCAGTGCCAAGTCACACTCTAAGCAAGCTTATCTTATTATGCACGAAAGACGTACGATTTCGTTTTAATTGAAGCATCTACAAACAGACTGGTGGTGTCGCAATGGGAAGCCCCTTATCTCCAGTGTTGGCTGAGATATTTTCAGGGCACCTAGAAAATACATCATTAAAGAGTGACATAAGTAAATGTGCTCAATATATACGGTATGTGGATGATATATTTCTTGTACTTAAGAACAGGTCGCAATCACGAACATTGCTTCAAGGTTTCAACAAAGCACATAAGAATATCGGCTTCACGTCAGAGCATGAGAATTATGACTGTCTGCCTTTCCTAGATGTACTTTTAAAGAAAGAAACTAATGGGAAATTAAACACAACAACTTACCATAAACCAACATGGTCTGCACAGTATTTGCATTACAGCAGTTTTGTGCCATTTCAATATAAATTGTCAACAGTTCGTGGTTGCTTTTGAAGAATTGACAGGTTGGTTAGTCAAGATTCAAAAGAAAATGAATATAATAAAGCAATTAACGATTTAATGTCTAATGGCTATCGCAGACAATTAATTGAATCAATTATTAAAAGGGAAGTTAACCAGAAACAGACGTATTATGGGCCAGAAAAGAAAACCGTCTACCTAAACATCTCATTTAAGGGGGATGCAGTTTCCCGAATGGCACAAAAGAAAGTTGAAGCAGCATTGACACGCACATTTAATGCAGACAAACTACGAGTGTTATTTAGGGTAACACACTTGCCTTTACCAGCAATCAAAGAGAAACAGCCGTTAATGTCGATATCAAATATTAGTTACCAATATACATGCGCAAGTTGTCGATCAACTTACGTAGGCCGATCGACCAGACGGTTAATTACTCGAATGAGAGAACATTGCAAATTAAACGCCTGTTTTAAATCAAATGGTGAATACACGTCTGCTATTGCGCAACACATCATCGAAACATCGCTCGTATGTTCTCCAGACGTAGAATTCAAAGTAATTACTAAATGCAAAAACAATAGGGAGCTAGCCACATACGAAGCCTTATGGATAAACAGATTGCAGCCGGTTTTATGTAAGCAGAATAAGCACGTACAAGCATTGAGCTTGAACTGGATGTGACGAACTATGAAAATATTCTAAAGGCTAATCTAACTGGTCTGAATAGCGAAAATCCGAATATACTTTAGTCCAAGATAAGTTTCACCATGCACAATGCAGGTACTACTGTATGTGGCATAGCAGGCCCCCGTAGAAATAATCACTGGCTCTCTGAAAAATCTATGGAGATACTCGAAATAAGGCGCCAAATTCCACCTGGCTCGACTCATAATAATAGCCGTTGCAATATAAGACGCCAACTTAAGCGCAGTCTAAAAGGCGATCTCGCAAACCTTTGGAACAGAAGGGCTGAAGAAATGGAAGTAGCTTTCGCGTCAGGTAATAGTCGCTGTTTGTTCCAACTTATCCGCGCAGCAGGCCCGAGAAAGTTAAATGTTAGCGAAACTATAAATGATAGTAACAACCAATTAATAACCGATAAAATAAGTCGTCTTGACAGGTGGGCTGAACACTTTAGAGATCAATTTTCTTGGCCACCCGCGTCAGTTCCGATTCCCGAAGAATCATCCGAGTTAGAAGTACGCGATGCAATCCTATCTCTTAAGCGCCGCAAAGCCGCAGGCCCCGATGATCTGCTTCCGGGATTGTTTAACGATGGGGGCGATATAATTTCAGGAGCATTGACCAAACTTTTTCATACTATATGCAATGAGGAAACCGTACCACTTGACTGGAACGAGTCGACCATCATTTCCATCTTCAAAAAAGGCAATCGTAATTCGTGCGATAACCATCGTGGTATAAGTTTGACTCCGGTCGTATCAAGGTTATTTTCTTCGATTATCCTACGTCGTCTTAGCGCTTCACGTGAATCACAAACAAGAGAAGAACAGACCAGATTCCGCGCAGGACGATGTTGTATAGATAATATTTTTACGTTAAGGCAAGTTCTCGAACAGAAACATTTATATTGCCGTCCCACAATAGTCGTCTTTCTAGACCTCAAGGGTGCATTTGATTCGGTGGATCGCAATGTTTTATTCCATATATTGTCGAAAAGCGGTGTGCCCACTAAATTTGTTAATATTATACGAGCTCTACACAAATACTTCTGGTTGCGTTAAGGTTTACAACGAATTAACGCATAACTTTACAACCAGCAGTGGTGTTCGTCAAGGTTGTCCACTTTCTCCATTTTTGTTTAATTTTGTAATCGATGCTATTATGAACAAAACTCTCCCACACATTCAGGACGCGCGAGTTGAAGTTCTCCCGGGAGATAAACAAGTCGATCTTGACTATGCGGACGATATCGTACTATTATTCGACAATCAGCATGCTGCCCAGGCCACCTTGAATAGATTTACAGGTTTACATATCTTGGGAGCTCTATCAATAACGTAGGCAATATGTCCGACGAGGTGAGAATACGGATCGCGAAAGCTAGAGTAGCTTTCTCGAACCTTCGTCATTTATGAAGAAGCGCCAATATTTCACTTTGCCTGAAACGTCGTGTTTACAATGCATCTGTACGCGCAGTCTTACTATACGCTAGTGAAACTTGGCCTCTTAGAGTTGATGATCTGAGACGCTTACAGGCATTCGATCATCGTTGTTTGAGAAGTATAGCACATGTTGGTTACCAACAACGAATAACTAACGTTGACATCCGTAGACGTATTTTTGGATCTGACAATAAGTGCTCGTCGTTAGAAAAACAAATAAGGCTCCATAAACTTCGTTGGCTCGGTCCCGTTTTGCGTATGCCCTCATTTCGATTGCCCAATGAAGTCTGTTCTCTCATCCAGCACCAAATTGGCGTAAGAAACAAGGTGGGCAGATTTTGACATGGCAGAAGCAATTAAAGTCACTTACATCCAAATTGGGTAGTATAGGACCCACTCGTCTGCCAGGATGGGTCCTCATGTGCATTACAGTTCTTGGTTAGAACCCATTAGCGATATGGCATCGAATCGAGCTCAGTGGCGATCTTGTTGCAGATGCCTAGTAGAATCATCTTCGTAACTTTCCTTTCTTAGTAGGGCAAAGTTAGCTGCGAGGTTTGGTTTATTTATGACGTGATACAGTGAAATCCGCAAGGAAGCTGTATTGCTGATGTCGCCTTGCCCGAATGCTAAATTGGCCATAATGGTGTTTTGGAGAGGTTTAGTTTGTTTCATTTCTGTGAGTTATCCTGATAAATTTACTCATAGTAGCAAGGTATTCCTTCTCTCTCTACCTCTCTCTCTCTCGTAAATCTCACTAATAATTTGTCTAAATTCACTTATATAATTTTTTCACTCCTTATGGTTATATGGCAGTGAAACATTAGTCACCTGACTTTTGTGTGGCTGGACATGATGATGATGATGATAAAGAAATAAACCAAATTATCTGTATCTACCATTGAGAAATTAATTTCATGGCTATTATATATACGAACATCACTTTCTAATACATTTAAATGTTGGTTTCCAAAGAATATAATTAGACTAAAGATGGCTAGTGAAATAAGACCGCCATGCAAATGTTCTCTTTTGTATACTCAGAATATTTGAAATAGCTAATTCAAAATGTTTCACTTTTTTATGCTTTATTTTATAAAGCGGTAGGTAATCGCCCATATCCATATTTATTTTTTGTTCAAAACTCGTTATATTTCATAAAATACGTCATATTTGCTCATTCTCTTTGTTTGAGATTTTTAAGACGAAAATTTTACGTAAGCTTCCATCATTTTTTTCAGTAAAAATCTTAATTATGTTTTAATAATCAGGTTAATTTTTCCTCATATAGGAAATCATTCTCTTATATGAATTCGTTTTTTGTTATAATTCATAATTTCAGATCCTTCCACGAGAAATGTATTCCATCATAAATTCAAGATGGACCAGGTAATCCATGAAAATTGAAATGTATCTTTCCTACCTAAATATGCATCACAGCCTAATTTTAAATGTGAACAAATATAATTTATTGTGGTTTGTTTCAAGCAATACCTATCCCAGAAGTTAACAATACATTTGCATACACTTCGTTTCTAATTGAATATGCTAAATTTGTCACGATTAAGCTTACAGCTTGGCAACACAACTTGTTGCATACGTTTATATATTTTAAATATTATTTTGCCAAATAAATTTTATTGAGCGTGTTGTGTTAATTTTAACACGTAGATATGTTAACTTATATTGATTAACACCTTAACTTATTTTTTTCTCTCACGTATCAAGTTTTACAACAACCATTATGCCAAAAATCGAAATATGGTCAATCTAACTGAAATCCTAGTATAAAAGACCGTCCAATTCATACATCACGATTATTTTCTTATTAGAAAACAAAAAAGTTAAAAATTAAATATAATGCGGATTGAACCATCGTGTTGTTATTAGCCATATGAATTCCGTCCTTTGATCATTGATCTCTCTTAATATGTATCAGACTCAAAAGTAACGCTTATGGTCTGTGTACAACGTAAACTCGTTATAAAGCTAATGGATACCATGAAGGGTCAGGATTAAGAGATCAGATGGAAAAATTAATCAGAACTACTGCTTGTAAATCACTGATATGCAAATATCTGTTTTCGGAAATGATTTACGAATTGATGCTTGCGCAGAATTTTGCGAGATTTTGAAAAACCCCCATGTAGTCTAAAGTGCTTAATTATTAAATTTATCTAATGTTCAATTAACAAGTTAATTCGAAACAGACATGCTCAGGTTCGACCTATGCCCATGGAAAATTCGGGAGAGTATTTGAAGAGTTCCCAATAAGGATCAAACCTGTCTACTGAAGGAATTGCCTTTTCTGTACTATGCAATACTTAGTTTATATTAACAAGTGTAAACTTAATGGGACTGGCGTTTATATCAAGCTTGCAACGTTGATTTTAATAAAAGTTAATCTGCTGCTATTCCGAGGTGTGGGTTAAATTTTTCAAATGATTTCATTCTACTGTAATTCAAAATCTTAACTTTTCATATTTCACAAGCCTGAACGTCTAACATACGCAGTGCAGCGCTTCTTTTCCTATCACACATCCGAGCGAAATTTCAACACGACTGATTCGATACAGTTTGGCGGTTATAGAATGAGCGAAAGCCGTGAAAATGGAGCAACTTCAGCCGCAAAAGTATGATTAGTCAACATTTCTTCATTTTGCAAACACAACTTTTCATTTCCGTCTCGTATTATTATACTTACAATACTGAGAACAGTATTCTTGTAGTTAAACTTCGATCACATCGCACTGCTTCTTTTGTTTCAAAATATTTAAGAGTACCACAGACATTTAAATGTTTCCTTTTTCCCGTAACTTTTCTCTTAATGGCTATAAAATTTTAGCAGCATTTTAAAAACAATACTTGCGGCCATTAGTATTTTGAAATTTGTTGTGATTTCAGGAGAGAATTTGTATAATTTCCTGTCTAATTAGCAGTTTCATACAACGTTCAATCTTTAGAATTAAAGTTTTTTAGGTAAAACGGTTCCTTCTTATACTTAGTCAATAGCAATTACAAATTGAATAAATGCAGAAGGCAAAAGGGGTTTTCTTTGAAATCTGATATGCCAACGTAATTGAAGCTCAAGTTTCGTTATACAACGTCTTGAATTTAGTGTTTCTGATTATGTTTCGAATTGCACACAAAAAAAGTTTCTGTGTTACATTTCCATTCTTAAACTGATTTATTACTTTATTGCTATTTCTGTCAAATTTTTATAAATACGTATTTATTTTTCCGAGATTTTAATTTTATTACTTTTGCAATTTTATTCTGGTTCTTCTAGTCATCGTTATTTGCGTTTCAAATCATGTAGATACTCTTAAGAATAAGCCAATTGTGGTGCAGTTATTGAATATTAATTCAGGTCTAAAATATTTCACAACAATTTAGCCTCCTTGAGAACGCTGACTTTAACCAAAAATTGCAAAGACTTAATGGGTAAATTTTTTAAATCGATTATGAAAAATGTCTAACTGGATGCAGTAACTATTAGCTATCATGGCATAAATAATCAATATATTTACATATCAACTAAGGCACTGATAAATGTGCCTTGCTTGAGCTTCGAACGTAAAAATACAAAATGGAATGATAAAAATCGAAATATTTTAACACATGCGGAAGCTACAATTAAATTAAGGACAATTTTGCAATTAAGCAATATTGGCTTTCTGCTGTAAATGCATAAAATTAAAGAGAATTTATCAAGTCTGTGGTGTTTTTTCACCTAGGTTTTTGTACTTTAGGTGAGGTTTAATTGATTAATCCAAATTTAGGCCATGTTTATCAATTTAGAGAGGATTTGTAGTTTGGCGTGAAACCATTTATTTTCCAATTTTTGTTATGGAAAAATGTCAAACTTGATCTAAACTAAAATTATCTTTCTACAATAATTGCTGTGATTTCCCTGAAGATTAACTTTCTTTGCTTGCATGCGATTGACATGTTCTGTTAGTAAAATGTAAGTCAATTAAAATCTGTATTTATATACATGATTTGAAAAATGTTTCTGTGATATAAATATTACATTTTAAGAAAAATTATAGCTTGAAATTTGTCATTAGACTTTAAAAATCACTATTTGGCGTTACTTATCATCGATTTTAGGCTGAATAATTATTGGATAACTTCATAATTTTCTATTAATCAAGCATTTTTATCGACATTTAACAAACAAATATTGTTTCTTGCTGAAATTTAATGCATTAGACAATATATTTTTTAACACAGGGCTTACATACGCGAAGAATTATATTTTTCTAAACCAAACATATTTTAATATAAACGCTTTTGGCAATAATTGTAAATTTTGCATATATGTATTATTTAATAACATTCCTTGTTCTTTATTTCTGTTTGTATTACCTATATTGCAATTTCTCGTCTTTTCTATGCGATTGCACACTTAGAGCATTTTGAGCCTAAAATGCAATATTCCAACGAATTTTATATTTGAAATATTTTAATATTACTCATATTTAAAATTTATTCAAAAATCTTTTGTAATATTTTCCTTAGATGTAGCCTCTCATTCTACATTCCCGATATTAACATTACGCTAAACTTGAAATAAATTTAATAACATAATTTTTTCTACTTATTTCAGTTCATTTTTGCTTTATTTATGGCCATTTTTGAACACTCCTGAAATAGTTTATTTTTAAAATCTTTCTGCCTATATCCGGCTGCATTTCACATTCCGCTATTTTGCAACGTTTTCACTCTAAATATAACTTGTCAAATAGTTCCATCTAACGAATTATTATTTTTAGAATAGAAGTTAACTTTTTTGGTCTTGCTTCCTCATGATTATATTTTCGTCATATTTCTGCCATTATAACAAAGATCTTGAATACATCACTTCAATGGATTTGAATTTGTAATATGCAGATACAATGAACTATTTAATATTTCTACCTTAAAATATCTTTCCTTGTCACTAAAAGTTTTTTTTTGGTCATTGGGTCTGCAATAAAATATAAATATAACGTCGTTCTTTGCCGAAATAAAATTTTGTTTTCCTTCGACTTACTGTAGCAATTAACGGTTTCAGTGGAAATTTATTTTACTACTTCTTACCTTAATCAGCTTGCCGTATATGCAGCTGCTTCTTCCCCTTCAGTTTGTTGCCAATCCGATCGAATGTTTGTTGTGTTTGGTCGAGGAGGTTTGATCTTGCCTGGAGGTTTGTAAATTGTTGGACTTTTTGACATAAAACACACTAGACATGTAAATGGGGATTTGGCACTGACCACACATAGAAAATCCACTTTCACCGGGCAATACACTCATTATAACAGCAGTCGGCCAAAATCACACAAAAGAAACTTGGTCAACAACCTAGCAAACAGAATCAGGATGATCTGCTCTGAACACACGATCGAAAAAGAACTGGGCAATCCGAGGAAACTTTTCCTATTGAACAACTACCCAGAGCTGTTAATTAATGTCAACATCAGACTACGGAAGATTCGCACTAGAGAAGATACCGGCTAGCAGGTTTTCCTAAACCTACCATTTAGAGGCGACGTACCGGTCTCAATAATTGCACGGCGGCTACATAGAATAACTAATGAAAATGTTCCCAGCGGTAAAGTTAATAGCACATTTAGCACACAGGGAATCATAAATTTGGATTCCAAAGATCAATTGACAATTCTCTCCAAATCATTCATAGTCTACAAATTCTCATGTATGTGCGGCAGCACACATAATGGACGTACGAAGAAACAATTGATTAACAGAATCCAACAACATTTATCTTTGAAATTAATTAAGAAACGCTTGGCACCGTCTGGAAAATCAGATATTTTCCATCATATATTGGAAACGGGGCACCCAATCAATTTGACCAATTTCTCAATTCTACATAAAGTAAAATCAGGAAATTTATTATATATTTATGTAGCTCTTTATATAAAACAAAAGACATCTGGTGTAAATTTCGTTTTGTCTTCGATCGGGCTGAGTTTGTATTCGTCCCAATTACAAACTGAGCCCGATCGAAGACAAAACGAAATTGTGATCAATCGGATCTTTGCGAAATTGCCCGTGCAAAACTACTACCCGCGTACGCAAAACGCGGCATTGGAAAATATGAAGCTGGCACTCCGCATTCAAATTTCAAAAAATACCAGTTCTAAATATTCAAAGGCTTCATCAACATGATATTCTAATGGACTGGACACGAATCACACAACCCAACAACAAGTTCCTAGCACCCAGGCAGGACAAAACGCCTCATCGACCAGACTCAACAAATATGCGAACGGATTGGCAACAAACTAAAGGGAATAAAGCATCTGCGCTGTTACCTAATGGAGAAAATAAATATACCGAACAAGCGGAAACGATGGGCTACACTCGGAAAAATAACATTCCTACGCGTAACAGCCAACAATGCGAACTGTTGCTTAACACTCAAGCCATCATTACAAGAATGACCAGATTCCAGACATTACTTTGCATTTCACCGAGTAAGATCTTTACATGCAAACAGGCACACACACACACAGACACAAACGCATACACACTTACTTAACAGCCCAAACAAGAAATAGAAGTAAAACCGAGTCAGATTTATTGCCACCCTCATAATCAAATGAAAACCCAGAATGTATATAAATGAAAGATTGTAAAGTCGTTTAGTTTTCTCGAAATAACTGGCCATTATCAACTTTGTTATTAATGAGTTTTTTTTCTTCCTAATTAGAGATATACTGTACAATATTCGAAAGCAATGTAATATAATATTTATATATATATATATATATATATTAATGTGTAATTGAATAGATATAAAAATTTTATTTTCTATAATTAATGCGCAATAGCACAAAAATTTAAATCTATCAAAGTATGTGCACTAATAAATAAATAACATTATCAGGAATTGTGCTTATTCTCAAATAAAAAATAATATTTATGAATTTGTTTTAACGTAGAAAAGTTTCTCAATTGCGCTAATTTGCTAGGTGGCATCAAAAACTGTTGCAAATATAATTAAACGAACATTGGTTGCGCGGGTGGTGATAACAATTATTATAATCAAGGTTGCGGTCTTGATATAAACACCTGACCCATAAATTACTTACATATGTCAGTATAAACTAAGAATTGTATAGTGTAGAAAAGGCAATTCATCCAGTAGACCGGTTTCGTCCTTATTGGGAACTCATCAAGTATTGGCCAGAATTTGCGCGGTAAATATATATATATATATATATATATATGTGTGTGTGTGGTGAGTTGGATTTGAAGTCGAATCGTTGAATAATTTATATGAAATTTCCTTCACTACTGAAATTTTACACCTTCCCACATTCCTCACCAAAATATATAGTGGGTAAAAGGCGTAATACCGACTCCTACTGATTAGTCGCCATAAGCACGAAATGAATGTGCATGAGATTATACTTTCCGGTCATGCTGTCTTTGGTTTATCCGTCTGGTCATATTTGGACCTAATTTGTTACGAGGTGTGCAACACCTAATTCACAATTGCATATATATATTAGTTATCCGCCATAAAGTGTATCTAAGTTTTTACTTTTTCTCTGTATGAAATTATTTACCAACACATTGTGTAACGTACGTCGAAATTATATAAAATATTTCCATCATTGTTGCGAGCGGGGTAAAAACACCAATCCTGTTATAGAAAAAAATTCAGTATAAACTAAATGTTGCAGAAGGTAGCGTAGTGAATTCTGTCGAATTTGCGCGGATAGGGCTCGAAATTAAGCACGTTTGCTTCGGAGTCTTTGATTCTAACTACTGAACCAACTTGCCACAAAGTACGCAAAAATTCCAGTTTTAAAGTCACATATATATTTAGTAGTCTTTCCATGATGAGGAGCCTGTAAAGAAGTTCTTTAGACATTAGTTCCAATTAGTCACCTGAATCTGTCATTATACAGCAGCCAAAACTCTGACGGAGGAAGTGGTATTGAATTGATCATTTATACAATTAAATGAATATTTATTGCAAAGTCGGTGATAACTAATTAAATCAATATTTCGATCTAGATATATACACCTATCCCTTTATGCACACACATTTTCAGTATAAACTAAGCATTGTATGATGTAGCTAAGAAAATTCATCCAATAGTCGTCCTTAGTAGGAAATCTTTAAGTACTGTCCAGGTTTTGTTACGAACGAGACTCGAATTGAGCACATTTAATTAGAAGTCGGTGGTATCAACTCCCACACAATCACTGGTCGTTTAATTATATAAATTTTCAATTCAATACTTCTCCCCAAGGTAGTTATATAATGACAGATTTGGGGTGAATAGTTGAAAATATAGGTCTACTGTCTCCAATTGAAAAAATAACAAACAAAAAATAAATTAGTATATAATTCAAAATTTCGTGAGATGTGCATTACGGTTGCACAGTGAAAAGCATCACAGACTCAAAGGAAAATGTGCCTCAGTCCAAGTCGCGTTTTCGGTTCAATTCTGGACAATATTTTAAGAGTTTCCAAAAAGGACAGAAAAGGTCTATTGAATGATATGACTTTTCTATGCGAAACGCGACTTAGTTAATACTGACAATTGTATATATATATATATATATATATATATATATATACTATAATTAAAATAGGATTGGTGTTTATACCCTTCTCGCAACCTTGATTAAAATAATTGATAACAACACAAGCGCAATAATTGTTTGTTTAATTATACTGGATTAATTGCATTTGCTAACTTATACAGTTTTGTTTAACCGTTGACTGTATATCTGAACCATGAAGCGTATTTAAATAGCGGTGCCTGAAGATGGCAGTTAGTTCTTAGATCTGCGATAAAAAAGGGCGAAAAATTGTGGTCCAATTCAGACCAGTTGATCTCATTTATGCGGTGGAATAATTATATTAATTTTCATTTGTAATTCTCATGATATCGGACTGATTCTTCTTAGCAAAATAAATTGACAGATATAACACCCACAACAACACATATTGATGTATTTACCTATAAAATTCTTCAAAATGACGCAGAACGATTTCTATTTAAATATTTTAATTTGAAAAATAATGTATTAATAAGGCAAAGACAAATATCGGTAAGATTACAAAAGTTGACACAGACAGTCTGGTCCTGTAATCATGTCAACCAACTTATGACTGAACAGTTTAGCTTACATAACGAAGTGACTTTCAATTATTTGATAATATTTGGCAATACCATCGTTGAAATCAGTCAAATTTTGGCTTTCTTTATACAAGTGTCTTTTATCACGTTAAACTAAAACAAATCAAAAATTGATTCGAATAAATTCAGTAATTTATTTTCCTGTTTGTGAGGTTAAATGGTAATTAATTTGATGGTTGACAATTTTTGGCTCATGTGGCCAAAGGGCATCCGAAATAACTTGTTGTGTTGATTATCATTGCAATATTCAATATTTTAGACATAATCTTTGGCTAAACTGCGACAAAATATTACATAACAGAATACAATGGAATTATACTAATCAGAGTACAACAAATAAAAATCAATAATTGAACACAGTTGCGTATTTAACACTACATCGAGTACAAAATCACGATTGTGTTTCAACAAGGATTTTTCATTGCACCTATGGCTAAATAGAATTTATTCCGTGTCATGTATATAAATTAGAACAAATATTAAATTTACCCTCGACATTAATTTATATAAATCAAGGTTTCGATCTTGATGTAAACACCAGTCCCATTATATACATATATAAACTAAGAATTGTATAATGTATAAAAGGAAATTCATCCAGCAGACCGAATTTGTCCTTAGTGAGAACTCCACACGTACTGTCCAGAATTTGCAGCTAATATTTGACTTGAACATGTTTAGAATATAAAACAGCAGTAGCACATATCACCACATTCCCGCGTCATATGAAATATGAATTTGAGGAAATTTCGAAACATTCATTACGTACTACATTTAAATTTAAACCAGTTTAATGATAAGTACTTCTTCTACTACTACTACTGCTACTATTCCTTCTCCTACTACTACTATTTCTACTAATACAACTAATAATAATAATAGTAATATAATGATATAGTAATATCTAATAACATATCATATATATTATATTATTATATTATATTATATTATATAAATAATATATAAAATATAAAATATTATAAACAACAACAAAAATAATAATAATAATAATAATACAAATAATAATAGTAATGCAAATACTTTTTGCGTTGGCGAGGCCACCTAACCGCGAACTTGAAATGATTAAAATTAAAATAAAAAATAAAAAAATGTAAGGATTCAATGACAGTGACTAGCGATTTTATTACATTACATTATTCTTCAATTCAAGTTTTCGAGCCTCAATTAAACTCCAACCCCATTATTTTAACCAGTCGTCGACCAACATAGCGCAGCAACCAATGTTCTTTTAATTATATAAATGTTAATTTCAATACCACTTCCCCATGTAGTGTGTTGTCTGTTCAGTAATGAGAGATTGGGCATGGTTAGTTGGAACTTTGGATTTAAATGGATGCCATATGAGCTCCACCTAAAGGAAAAATTGACTAACCAAGTTACATTAGTTAGTATATTACTGAAAATTGTGTGAAGTGTAGTGTGCGGCAGGATAGCTCAGTGGTTAGAGCACCAGATTCCGAAGTAGACGTGCCCAGGTTCGTATCCTGTCCGCGGCAAATTCTGGCCAGTACTTGATGAGTTCCCAATAAGGACGAAACCGGTCTACTGGATGAATTGCCTTTTCTACACTATACAATTCTTAGTTTATACTGACATATGTAAGTAATTAATGGGTCAGGTGTTTATATCAAGACCGCAACCTTGATTATAATAATTG
Source organism: Eudiplozoon nipponicum (assembly GCA_029291075.1). Taxonomy (NCBI): domain Eukaryota; kingdom Metazoa; phylum Platyhelminthes; class Monogenea; order Mazocraeidea; family Diplozoidae; genus Eudiplozoon; species Eudiplozoon nipponicum. The sequence continues at coordinate 41,369 of JAQBSW010004907.1, read as the reverse complement.
TTATCACCACCCGCGCAACCAATGTTCGTTTAATTATATAAATGTTCATTTCAATACCATTTTCCCATGTAATGTGGCGTCTGTTCAGTAATGACAGATTGGGCATGGTTAGTTGGAACTTTGGGTCTAAATGGATACCATATGAGCTCCCCCTAAAGGAGAAATTGACTAACCAAGTTACATTAGTTAGTATATAACTGAAAATTGTGTGTAGTGTAGTGTGCGGCAGGATAGCCCAGTGGTTAGAGCACCAGATTCCGAAGCAGACGTGCCCAGGTTCGTATCCTGTCAGCGGCAAATTCTGGCCAGTACTTGATGAGTTCCCAATAAGGACGAAACCGGTCTACTGGATGAATTGCCTTTTCTACACTATACAATTCTTAGTTTATACTGACATATGTAAGTAATTAATGGGTCAGGTGTTTATATCAAGACCGCAACCTTGATTATAATAATTGTTATCACCACCCGCGCAACCAATGTTCGTTTAGATTATTTTCCAAATAATGCATAAAGATATTAGCTATTTGGATCGACAAAGGTTGTCCCATTGGAACGCCTTGGAATTGTTGATAAAATTCCTTCAGAAATTTAAAATAAATGGAGGATATACAAATACACATCATCTCCATGACGTGTTCTATCTTTATTTTGCTTCTTTCTAATATTAATGGGTGATCAACTAGAAAACGTCTATAACAACCCAGAGCCTCAGTTACGGGTATATTCGTGTACATAGATACTACATCTAAGCTTAATAATCTATCCTTTTCATCTAGTACACATTTATCATCAATTTCAACCAAATGATATGAATTATGCAAGGTATGTTCTAAGAAATTTTTTCTTATTCTAAGGCACAAAAACTTTGAAATTTTATATGTTGGGGAGTGTTGTACATTCACTATAATTCTAAAAGGATTACCCGGCTTATTCACTTTAACTAAACCATAAACTCTGGGTGCAACCGTATCTCTTTGAATGAGAGTGTTACCATGCGTCGAATCCAATTCTTCATTAGCAATCATTTTATTGATTAATAATTTTACTTGCCCTTGTAACTTATCAGTAGGGTCTTTTGTTATTTTATTGTATACTTCAGCATTACTTAACTGTTCTATCATTTTATTGTTATAATCAGATTGATTCATCAGAACTGTAGCTCCTCCTTTATCCGCCTTAAGACATATAACATTATTTGATACTAAATCCTTTCTGAGACGTTTAATTTCATAATTAGGCTTAACTTTATCCTCTTGGTGTGTTAAAACCATTGAGGCAACGTCTAATTCAAATTTCACCCTATCATTATCCGAAAGAAGCTTTGCCGTTTTGACAGCCTCAGTAATTAATTCGTTTCTAACCGATCTTTCATTAGGAATAGCCATGTTTAAACCACGGTTAAGTAGTTCAACTTGATCCTTCTTAAGATTTAATGTTGATAGATTTACTATTCTATTAGTCCCGATTAAGTTATCAATTTCTTGGGGTCTATAAATTCCCAAGTCAGCTAATTTTTTATCGTGTCTAATTCTTACTTTTTTATTTCTCTATTACGGGCTTTATCACTGAAATCCTCAATGCATTTAAAACCATCTGCGTGCAAAAGAGAAGTTAACATCGATCTTAATTTAGTTTTCTCCCTAATAAGTATAATCTTACGTTTAACTAAATCACGAATCAAAGTTTTTATAATATTTATAAAAAGGTCATGCTTAAGAGACATGCCATAAGCATTTAACTTAAAACGAGAACATTGTACAATGCATATTTTATATGACAAATGTACGTACATAATAGGGCAGCTGTTCATATCTCGATCGCAACCTTGATTTAAATAATTGTTATCACCACTCGCGCAGCCAATTTCCATTTGATTTTAGCCATTCTGCCAAATATTCTATCGTCATCTGGCCTGTCTCTTGCCCTGGTTTCGCGCTTAAGGTAGATGATGACGTATCATGTGTAATATTTACATACGGTTGGCTATAAAACAGGATCTAGGTTATATTCTTTAAGGTGGATCATCTCTAAGTCCTCGCCGTTGAATCTTTTTCATTGGCTGAAGTGCTATCGCGAAGGCCGTTAGTGCTTCCTTTTTGTCAGACTAATTTTGCAACGCCGTTGATTGATTAGAACCGCCGAGAATCAAGGTAAGCGATTTCGTGGCTAGATAATTATTAACAAAATTGGTATTTGGTCACGCCACTCCTTAACACCTTCCTACCAAAATAGAGGAAGTTAAGAAATCTTACGACGAATACGGTCAAGTGAGGAGACTTCTCTGATTCTGCCTTGTAGTTATTGGCTCTCAGAGAGGAGAGAACCACGCCTTCTATTATTTATCTACTTACGGAAATTCGTTTATGAAAGTTTAGTTTTCGAACAATCCTTCTAGCCGTTGTCTTGGATGAAAGCATCGAGGAAAGCAGAATTGAACAAAAATATTCTCACATTCAACATGAAACTAGTGTGTTTCCTTTCAGGTTATGTTGACAGATTGAAATTGTGAAATGAATGTTAGTTTTTTTTATTTCGGCTTTCAATAATTGCTAAAATGATTAACTCGATGCCAAGTCTTAGAAAATATTTATAGGCCAGTGATTTTTCTAATTATCGGACTTTTACCTACCTGTGCTGTTTTCCAAGGGTTTGCTTGTTATGGCGAACAAATGTAAACAAGACAAGAATTACAGCTACTGCATTCAACCACAACTTGTCTAGCGGTCTATTTTTGAATTGAAATTCATGTTTATAAATGTGTACAGTCTTGCTTACGCTAACCCTTATGTATATAACTGCGTGAATAGGAAGTAACTATGTTTGTAATTGTTTGAAATTAGTGTCGTGCTTTTGAAAAACTTTTCACCGCTGTAAGCGCTTCTTCCGAGAAGGCCACCAGTAGGCATAGTCGAAATATCATAAAAACGCTTTAGCTGTCGAATGACTTGCCAAAGCTGCAAAAACCGGGCCTACAGGATATTGAAAAGAAAAGCACGATGACCAATTCTTTGAAGATATTAACGATTCTATTAAATAGTATCGAGCAATTACGAATGTTGTTCTGAAAAGCATTTGCTATTTAACCTGCGTGACATGCTAGCAATCAGCAAAATTAAGGTTGACCAGAAAACTTCGTTTGGCTTTCCGAATCGCCGAACAATCATCACCATGTATAGCCATACGTAAGTTTATAATAACTAATGTTTCACTGACATAAGCTCATATGAAGCGAAACTAAAAAAACAAGAATTTTTTTTATAAATAACGACAAAAATATTAATTTAGGCACACAAATTATTAGTGAGATTTACGAGAGAGAGAGAGAGCAAACCTCGCAACTGTGCCCTATTAAGAAACGAAAGTTATGAAGATTTTTCTACTTCAAATCTGCAACAAGATCGCCACACCTCGATTCGATGCCATATATCATTCAGGGTTTCTTACCAAGAATTATGATGCGCACGTGGTCCCCATCCTGGTAGACGAGTAGATCCTATACTGCTCAGTTTAGATGCGAATGACTTCAACTGTTTCTGCCATGTCAAAATCTTACGCCAATCTGGCGCTGGAGGTGATAACATAGCTCTACTGAGCAATCGAACTGAGGGCGTATGCAAAATGTTACTGAGCCAACGTAATTGATGGAGTCTTATGTTGCTCTAAAGAAACGCGCTTGTTGACAAATCCAAAATAATGTCTGCGGATGTCAGCGTTGGTTATTCTTTGTTGGCAACCAACATGTGCTATGCTATTATGTATTAGGTGTTGCGTAACTAGTAATAAATTAGTTTAATTATGGCCAGAAGAATAAACTAAAGACGGCATGAACGGAAAGTATAATCTCATGCACATTCCTTTCGTGCTTACTGGCGACTCATCATTAGGAGCCAGTATTACGCCCTTTACCCACTATATATTTTGGTGAGGAATGTAGGAAAATTGCATGGTATAATCTCCTAGACGAAAGTATAAACCTGCAGTGGTGAAGCTAACATCATATAAAGTCTCGACAACGTGAAATCAACGCTAACTCACTCTATATAATATATATTTATACCGAGTCTTTAAAGGATACCAACACTATCGCTATTGTGTCAGTACCCGTTACCAACATTATTGTACCAAAAAGATACATGATACTAGCACTATGGTTGCCGAGTTGGTACATAATACCCACATGATGGATTTAAATGTATGCTATATTTCACCGAAATTGAGACTTACAACTATTTCTGATCACCTGTTACTCCAGCAAATCCACACACTGGCAACAGCAAGTAGCCTAATTAAATTCATCGATGACAACCGCGTTATTTAAATATTATTTCAAACGGAACAATCATTAAAGGGAAAATATTCGGAAAAGATTGGTTCATGAACAATTTTATAAGACCTTATTGTGGACGGCTTCATAGTGACGGGACAAATGAGAACTCACCAACCAAGTTTCAACAAAATCTGTGTGCCTGAGAATGTAAAGTTATCAAGATTTTACCGACCTACAACTGCTATCAATTTTTCCGCAACAAGAAGTTGCGTATTAAAATTCAAAGCTTACTTTTAGCGGGATACTTCATTTTCTCCTCACACTCAAATGGACCAATTACCTGGGTGGAGATAATTTGCATGAAATTATCAACGATTTCTTATTTTATATAACCATTCGTATAGCAGACATAGCTTCCGTCAGCCACACGTATTTACGATTTTCTGGCACTTTTTGTAATCAACAGAAAACGAGGGCACTGAATTACTGGGATTATCAGCAATGAGTGTAAAAGTGCTTCTAAAGCTTGGCTGCATATCGAGTTGACAATCCTGCATAAATTGCACTTGAATTTATTGTCAACAGAGCAATTTCTATAATATCACAAGCATAACGTTGTGATTGCTCTGGGTACTTTAGTAAAAGCAAATAAGTTTGTCAACAATTCACTGTGCGAATGGTGATATTTGTTATTTAACTCATGCTTGCCCTCATTGTGTGATTTTGATAGAAATGTCTAGGCGTTTAACTTTGCGCGACCGGCAGGCACTTTATCACGCTCTAAGACGATTTATTTTCCATATTGGTGGGCTGCAATCTAAGCAAAACATGGGTCTGGCGTTAATTTTAAACATTCAGTCTACGGTTGGTCAGGGATTGATACACCTCTGTTCCGTTGATAAATGTAAAATAGCCGTGTTCTAATGCTCCATATCAGTGAACTCTGAGCGGGAAGTCCACTGGCGACGCTACTTTCCTTGAATTGGAGACGCACACGTTAAAATACGCAATTTTGGATTCCGACTTCCAATGTTGGTCTTTGTGTGTTGCCTTAGACAAAAGCTAGTCTGTCCATTGGCTCTTGGCATAAAGCGATCCAAACTTTTATGGTTGACCAAAGGCACATGCGCGGTATCCAAATTTTTCGCATTCAGAAGACTCGAGTTTCTTCGAGTGATACACAATATGACTCATTCGAGCCTAGTATCCAAAAAGGGGATTCATCTCTTGTTTTACTGCAAGAGTGATAAAGGCATGTAAAATGTTGCCTCTATGGCATCTGGTTTAGCATTTAAATACTTACTTTTTTTATAATTAAACAGCCTGCGATCGCGCGGACGTTGATTAAAATTTTTAAAGTAAGTTTGCGAGCTTAATATAAGCCTCAATTCCATTATATATACATTTGTCAGTATAAACTAAGCATCGTATAATGCAATTCATCCAGCAGACCAGTTTCGTCTTTTATGGTTACTTTAAGTACTATCTAACTACAGGGCTCGAACTTTGACAGGTATGGGATCTGACGCTCTAACCACTGTATACGCTTTTCAGTTTGATACTAACTTACGCATTTGGTCAAATTTTCCTACACGCGGAATCTACATAGCATTTCTTTGGGCCTAAAGTTACCACTAACCACCACAAATCTGTCATTTTATAATAAATACTACGCTACCTGTGGAAGTGGTAATTAATTGACCAATTATATAATTAAACAATCATTGATTGCACGGGTGAGAATAAAAATTGTTCAAATCAAGATTTCGATTTTGATAAAGACAATAGACCCATTTTACAGGCATTCGCCAGTATAAACTAGACATCGTACACTATAGAAAAAAGCAACTAATCCAATCGACTTGAAGAGTTGCCATTTAGGGTGAAATCGGTCCACTGATTGAATTGCCTTTTCTACATTGTACGATGCTTCATCTATACTGACAAATGTATAAGTAATGGGATTGTTGATTACTTCAAACTCGCAACCTTGATTTAAATAAATAAGTCCTCACTTTATTGGAAAGCTAATAACTTGCTTGAACCATGCCCAGTTCCGCGTACGTAATATGATTTTAGGTGTCCTAAATTTTTGCGCGCCAACTATCAAAGATTCTTCTAATAATAATGATTTACTTTTTAAGAAACTACTTGAATTGTGTTCTGACATCCTAGCGACTGCCAGTTATTTCAGCGCTAAGATAATCAAATTCTCTGCAGATTACTAAGCTGTAGGAAGATGGACTTGGCGGAAAGTAGTTTAACATTTTTAAGCTCTTTAATTTTGCTCTTCGCCTTTATCTCGCCATAGTAAACTGCTTTCCAGCAATCGTAAACTCATCTTTCCACAGGATGTTGCAACAAACCGTACAGATGGAACGATAATCTGTCCATCTTTTAAGACCGATCACATTCCCATATGCAAACGCCGACTCTTCTCAGTCCAGGACATGATTGAGTACCATGGTTGTTCCACTAGTTCATTTAATTTCTATTATCCAAATCAATTTGCCACCAGAAACCAATTGGCGTTCTGCTCCACTCGACTGCGTATCCTTTACGTGTTTCACTGCACGTCTGTGCTCATATCCTGTTAATAATAACGAAACGCGTCGATATGAATGGCTGATAAAAACTTTTCATTTGTGCGACTGGTTAGCGTAACAAACGCTTTTCCGAACGCTATGCGGAAAAATATTGAACAAGCCTCGGCCTGTTTCAGAACGATAACACATACAAATTGTGTTCTACTTCTATTAAAATCGAAGGTCTTCAACCGCAGCGGTAATAAACAATAATCGAATCTAGGGCGTAAGCCTGGCATATTTCGCTGTCCATCATGTGGCGGATAGGAATCCAAATTGGTCCAATAGGGGGCAGCAGTGAAACTTAAAACTTCCAATTATAGGCTAAACTTCTACATATTATTAGGTGTTTTTATTCCAATAGGGTAAGTGGGCATCCAGTGTCTCAATCGCAGTTTGTCAAAAAACCTTAAATATCTCATTAATCTGTCAAATGTTGCAAGCAAAGTGGTTGATTATGTAGTGGCATGTTTATCCTTATATCAGCTTAACATAGAAACTTAGAATTCCGAAAAACTAGCAAAGCCTTTTGTTCTCATGAGAGAAAATATAACGTCCAAAGTCAATGGATTACATGACAGTACGCCAATTGTAGAGTTATTTAGTTCTTTTAAATATCTACACGTGTATATTTTCACATTCTAGATAGAGGTATCCGTCCAAAATGAGTGAAAGTAAGCCGTGTTTATATAAATGTCCAAGTGACCTCTCGTCAGGTCAGTTTCATCTGTACTTCAGCAAAGATGGTCGCTGCAATTTTGCTCAGGGGGATCTTTTGTTAAAGTGACGAACCAAGGCAGTTTTTTATCGGGATTTGTTATCACAAATTCGAACATGTAATAGCTATAAAAGTAAAATATTTTGCGAAACTGGATTAATCAAAATTACCTGATCTGCGTTTTGACTCAAACGGTTAGTTTTCCAGTAGTTTTATTTCTACAAAAAATATTTCGACTGCTTTCGTCGGTGGCCTTCCTTAGTTGGTCCATCCTCACCAGTTTTACAAAACAATCTAATGACGCAAGCCTCATTAGTTTGTTGCTTGCTTCATTAGTTTGTTTTGTTAAACTGGTGAGGATGAACCAACTGAAGAAGGCAGCCGAAATATGTTGTTGAAGATAGAAAACTACTGTAAAACGAACTGCCTTAATCAAAACGCAGATCATGTAATAATGTAACAGCTATATTTATGCTCATTTTTGAAATCCAGGCTTTCAGAAAATGCATAGCCCTGGTCTCATGTGCAAAGAACAGAAAATAGTTGTTCAATAAATAAACGTTACGTTCTCATTTTTCATCAGATATCTAAAAAGGAAATATCTTTATAGATTTTTAAAAAATCAATATATAAAACGAAAACGAGAATGAGAATGTAAAATAGAGGAAATTCCAGTCAATTTTGTTCATCACCTCAAGTTAAGAGTCAATATGCCAGCATTATTTTTTCTACTTGGATAAATTTTGTGCATTTTATACAAAGCGCTTCATACATTCCAACACGTTTCTATCATTGAATTTTCAAAGTATCTTAATGGCAGTTTGAGGTGAATACGCGCATGAAGTTTCAATAATAAATTAGTAGCACACCGATGTCTTACTTTAGTGATAAGTACTGAAGGTGGCTTAGGAAAGTCTTCACCTTTTTATGAATGTATAAATTTAAACCAAAATGTACATTTTTCCTTTCTGAGAGTGACCCGGAATCGGGAGGTTAGTGTACGCCTGGTTTGTGGCATTAGTGGTATCCTCAATTTTAAATTTTTAAACGAAGACTTCATATAAAATGAAACTTCTCTATTATTTTGAGCATTTATCTATTGAATTCCACTGAAAATCTCAAGTCTGCTTCAACATTACACTTAAGATTGACGCTGATGTTAGCATGAAAAATAGGAATTTAGAAACCGCTTTCATTGAACATTTTATACAGTTAAATTACACTTGTTACATATATATATATATATATATATATATATATATATATATATATATATATATATATATTTATAATATGTCCATGCCTTTGTAATTTTACACAGTATATTTATGATTTGGAAGAAAGAACACATTAATAACAAAGTGGATAAAGGCCATTTATTTCGTGAATACTAATCATCTCTTATACAATCATACATATTTATACATTTTGGGTTTTCAATTGATTATGCTAGTTGGTAAGTGTGTATGCGTTTGTGTTTGTGTGTATGCGTGTTTGCATGTAAAGGTCATTCTCGCAGTATTACAAAGTTACATGTACGAGTGCTACTTTTCCCAGTGTAGTTGATCATTTCACCTTGTTGCGCAAATTTATAATTTCCACATGGTAACAGCGCCAGTGTGGATTGCAGTGTTAAACGCTCATATTGTTTAGAAACTTCTGTCACCGTATGCGCCTCTGTTATTTCCACTTCAGTTTGTTGCCAATCCGATTGTATGTTTGTTGATTCTAGTCGAGGGCCTGTTTGTTCTCGGCTGGATACTAGTAGATTGTTGTTGAATTTTGTTATTCTTGGCCAGTCGATAAGAATATCATGTTGATGAAACTTTTGAACATTAAGGTTAGGTGCTTGTTGTTTTATATAAAGGGCTTCATAAATAAATAATAATTTTTCTGATTTTGCTTTATGTAGAATTATGAAATTGGTCGAATTGACAGGGTGCCCCGTTGCCAATATATATTGAATGCGGTTTGATCCTCGGTAGTCAGTTTTCCGTGATACTCTGATGATGATCATGGAAGGTCGAAACGCGTCAGTGCGTTGCGGCTGGCGGTAGTTGAGTTATGTAGTTCGACGACTGGTTAAATACAATGGGATTGGTGTTTACTTCAAGCTCGCAAACTTGATTTAAATAATTGTTACCACCATCAGCGCAATCAATTGTTGTTTAACTTATATTTCTGATATACCAAGTTGGTATTCTCTCTGAATTGCGTAAACTCAAATTTACGACGCGTCTGTCTAAATAATATAATATTGGATTATGATTGCGTTGGAATTTCGCCTTTCAAACTAGGTAAAGAAAATTTGGTGGTGGATGCAATCAATATTAGGTTTGCTGCAAAATATGAAAAGGCCAATGCAGAACGCAATCTTCCTTCTACACATTCCATTGACTCCTTATTCTTATATTGTATGTGAAAATGAACTGCTTTCTTATTTGCTGAGCAATTATTCAAATAAATTATTATAAAAACATTTAAAATGAAGTGTAACCGTCAATTACTAAAATAGTACACACAGCATTCAACTTATTCTGCAAGCAGACAAGCGAAGCCTTCGGTGTGTGGGGACGAATTAACCGCAGCCACCACGAAGTCGAACTCAACGCGTACTTGGAAATGAGGATCAATCGGATCACTGAGGAATCGAGAGTTCAAATCAACCACCTACGAAACAAAATCGTAGATATGCTACAAGTGAGCAAATAAGCAATACCTTATTGTAAGATGTACCGACTTAATAATTTTGGATTTCATGGAGCAGTAAATGTAACCATGTAAATATGACTTGGTCCATACTTTTTGTGGAACAATAGGCTATGCAGTCTGCCCTCAGCTCTGCATATGAGCTGCAATAAATTCTAGAGTGTCGTCTTCTTCAATTTGAATCGCAAAGTAAATTTTGAAATTAAAATTATTGCATGTATTAAACAGGTCTTCGGTATATACACCGTTGTCACAGATCAAAAATGTATTATCATCATCATGATTTTGTGGTGATTCAACAGGCGTTCACCACTGCAATGAAGAACGAGCTATGGGCTATTCTTCTTTACGTTGATGAAGAAAATCGGGTCGAAATTGGTTAGTGCTGTTTAGGTCAAAACACAAGTGGACATTATGCAGTGATTAGATCCAAGAGTGCGCTCGGCATTTTCAAATAAGATGAACCAATCCACTTATTCCTGACATGTATACGTGAATTGCAGAAGTCTATGTGATCTAGACACGTTACTGGTTTATTTAGGAACTAATAACTCGTTCTGCTTTGGATTCATTTGTGTTGTTTAAAAAAATTGTATCATAATCTCTATATCCTCTTAATAAAGCCATGATTGTGTCTTTTATTCATAATTAGGTCTCGGTATAGACGCGCAATAAACACGAGTCGACTATAGGATGTCGAAACAAATTGTGGTGGCTCAACAGCGTTCACCACTACAGATTGTAAATTTTAATTTAACAGCTTTAAGTGATTTTGTTCCAACAAGCACATACATTTCTTTAAATCAAGTTTGCGAGCTTGAAGTAAACACCAATCCCATTGTATTTAACTAGTCGTCGAACAACATAAAAAACTACCGCTAGTTTTTACGTTGTTTGACGACTGGTTAAATACAATGGGATTGGCGTTTATTTCAAGCTCGCAAACTTGATTTAAAGAATTGTTACCACCACCCGTTCAATTAGTTATTGTTTAAGCACATAAATTCATCGGCTATGATTGAAGCTAAGTTTGCTTATTTTATTTGGAGAAAACGGTTGATTGATTATGTTAATGTACACAGGAGAACTTCTTAAATTTTAAAGCCGCTTATCTAAATTTGATTTCCATATATATTCAATGTGGTTTGATCCTCGATAGTCAGTTTGCCGTCGTACTCTGATGATGATCATGGAAGGTCGAAACGCGTCAGTGCGTTGCGACTGGCGGTAGTTTTATTATGTTGTTCGTAGACTGGTTAAATACAATGGGGTTGGTGTTTACTTCAAGCTCGCAAACTTGATTTAAAGAATTGTTACCAACACCCGCGCAATTAATTATTGTTTACGCACATACATTTATCGGCTATGATTGAAGCCAAGTATACTGGAGAACTTATTAAATTTTAGATAAAATAAGGCATGGTTAGAAAAATGAATGCACGTTTGTTGTTTCGATAATGAGGTAAATTTCAATGGCCATCTATACAAACAAAGAATTAGTTTTGGGGATTTTTGTAGTGCTTAGGCTCCGATCATGGCCAAAACATTTACTTGCATGTTAAAAAGAAAGAAGTCATAGCTGTTGATAAATTCAATAAATATTAACAGAATATTTACTTTTCAAGTGCAAATGAAGTTGATAAATATCTAGCATGTCTTGATTTGCATCTCACTCGAAGAAATAACTGCAGATTGGGCAGCTTAGTATTTTTCTAAAAAAAATTGTCCGTGAAATAATGTCATTGCAAACGGTGATGTCCCTTGGAATTGAAGAAAGTCTAGTTAGAATATTGTACAATGAGTTATTGCGCGCTTGATCTCTTGATTGCTTGCAGTCTAAGTTTTTAATCTTTTGCGTAATATTCCTATCATTAACGTTTACTCGTTACATTTCATAGATAAGCAGAAAAGGTGACATAATGGAACTAATTGTAAATATTTGTTTTCACATGCAAAAGAAGTGAAATGCAACACACACGTTAAATAATAATTACGTTCTGCATTGCATATCACATACATTGCAGCTGACTGAGTATTGATTGCATTCACCGCCAAACTTAACCAACATAGCATAGAAGATAGAATTCCATTGCTATATGCATCCAACATTACCTTAATATTTATTTTACCTGTGGTCAACCTTGAATAGGCAGATGCAGTGGAAAATTGAATTCACGCCTGTCAGATCACATACCGATTTTAAAACTATTGCTATCGATAGGCTTTGTCTATAACTGTATTAACAAATGCAGATGGTTGGTGCATTGGCTTTACCATAAATCTTTACTTCATCATACCAAATTAGCCACGTTTGGTTGAGATTGTTGTTGAAGTTATGCAGCCTTTGATTTAGGTCCTTATTCAGTAAAACGTTTTGATTCAGAACAAATGGGCATATATTTAATGAATTCTATTTTCAATTGCCACATAAAGGAAATTGTGTGTGGTTTATTCTTTTTAACTGGTGGGGAGTTTTTCCAAAAAGCTATTTTTTCGGAAATCCTAAAAATCTATGACTTATAGCCGATATTAATTAGCAAAATTTTGTCTGTGAGCTCATCATTTTAAAACAAGTGAGGAAAAAAATAAAAATAATGTGAGATCAGATGTTATGCTCTAGGTGAAATGCGGTGAAACGTAGCGTATAGCGTCCATGTAAGAAGTTTTACTATTATTTAAGTCAATGTTGCGAACACGGTATAAACATCAAACCCCCAAACTAAGCATTCTATAATGTAGCAATGGCGATTTATCCACTCGATCGGTTTTGTTCGTATTGCTAGCTAATCGAGTCCTGTCCGATTTGACACTACCTGGGACACATTTACTTCGGTGTTTGTTTATCAATCTACCACGTCACCATGCTGCACACTACACACACTTTTCAATTATATACTAACATGATTTTAATAGCTTTTCTATCAGGTGGAGCTTATGTATCATCTATTTTGATACAAAGTTACAACCAGCCATCCTTAATATGTCATTATAAACCAGGTACCTCTAAATCTGGGGGAGTAGTTTTGAATTGAACATTTATACAATTAAACGTCTACTGATTTCACCGGTGGTGGTAATTAATTTTTTATCGATGTTGCAAACATGATATAAACAATAATCCAATTGTATATATATAATTGGTTATGTAAACTAAGCATTTTATAATGTATCAAAGGTAATTCCTCCAGTATATTGGTTTCTTCTTTATTGATAACTCGTCTATTACCGTTCAGAATTTTGCCGCAGACTGGTCTCAAAACAGTGTATATTTTCCGCTGTGCCTGGGATTCTAACCTGCTGCACATTAAACATTTTTTCAGTTATTTGCTAACTTTTCATTGATATATATGATGTTATGTGCATTTATTTCAAGCTTGCAATATTGATTAAAATAATTGTCATCGCTACCCGTGCAATCAATGTTTGTTTAACTTTATAATTCTTTAATTCAATACCAGTTCCTAAGGTTGGGTGTTGCCTGTTGTATAATGACAGATTTGAGGTTGCTAGTTGTAATTTTGGACTTAGAGAGATTATGCCCTATCTGATAGAACAGCTAACCAAAATATAAGTTAGTATTGTGGAAGTCAATTAATTCCCCATATAAGAATTACTGAAATTTTATTTTTTTTTACATTTGAAGCTATCTAAGGTTTCATGAACAAAGCTATGGTTTTAAAAATGTTTTGAAATTTAAAAAATTTCTTTGTTTAAACTGTCGAATATTATGACTTGTTTATATTGACTTTAATATTCATTCTTCTTCAGATTTTTTTTGTTACAGGTACGAGATTCCTCTGTTCTGGTACAGACGTATCTGTTTTAATTTTTATTTATATCACGAGAATGATCTCAAATTTGCTTCAGGTAAATAATTTGATTTCTCTGTTTTCACTTTTATACAGTTTATTGTGGCAATCAGCAAGATAGTGTGCATTCGCACTTTTTTGTAATAAATAGTTTGTAATAAAAATTATTTTAATATAATGGATAACAGCATTAATTGTGAGGATACAGAGCGGTTTACAATATGACTTAAGAAAATTAGCTTAAGAGATGGTGCTGAGAAATTTAGTTACTATAAATTTAGTGATCATTCCAGCGACATTGGATACGCAAATCTGGCATCACAGAGGCTCTTCTATGATGATGACCAAAGGGCTTGGCAAATATATAACTGAATGATATGTGTTGTTTGCGCCGGAGTTGTGAATCAGATAGGGTCACAGACACTGAGACAAATGTGATACTGTTCGAGCTCCATCTTTGCCAAACTTTTTTACAGTACTTGACGCATTACCAATAAGTTTGAAGCCAGTTTACTAGATGGATTTCCTTTGATACCTTATAGAATGTGTAGTTTATACTGGAAACAAAGAATAATGGGAATTGTGTTTATATCAAGCTCGCAAATCAGATTTAGATTAATGTTATCACGGACAGAGCAATCCATTTTTATTTAAGCAGCTTCACCATTTGGGCTCTAAACTGGGCCGTGAGATAACTTCACCGTAAAATGCCGTCATAGGCGAGTGTACTAAAACAGTGGTGGATAGAGAGAGGGCAATAGAGTGTGAGGATAGCGAGTGCAATAGCGAACAAGTCTGTGAGCAGGAAATGAATTATGTTTATAAAAAACCTTGCATTTAAGTCAACGCATGACTGATTAACAGTTAGGTCAGTTTGCTTGTATTCATATGTCACAAGCGATGTAATTGATCATTTCGGTTATATTTATTTGATCAATCTCATTAAGAAATTGTCCAATCTGTATCTTGCAAGTCTTGTTGATTTAATCAAATTCACGAATCTTGTGTATGTATTATTCTTCTAGCCCTTTTTAATCACTAAAATTTTCAATTTTTATTGACTCAATTCAATCCAACTTATTCAATCATCAGCGGAAGATTCAGACATACTCTGCTCAAGTTCAGTCAGTTTCAATCGTTGGTAATGATTGGTTAACATTTAAATTATTAGGGAACAAATACTTTAAATGTCATATTACTTTAAATTCAAGGATTCTTTACTGTATCCTTTAATTGTGATTTCATTAAATTATGCACGTAAGATCACTTTAGCTATTAATTATGTTCGTTCCATTCATGGATTTTAGCGTCCCCGTTGGGGATTTTCATTATGAACTGTACTTCATGCAAGTACACTCAGCATTTGCTCAATTTTAAGACTACAACATTAAGCAAGAGCTAAATATTTTCTTCGAAAATATTCCTTTTGAATTATAGTGAAATAAATTTATGAACTCCTATCCATCATGACGTTGCCAAATTCAATTATTCATCAGCATTTCAAGGACAATATTTTAAATAGGCTTCACGAAAAGGGAGCAGTTGACTGAATTGCAAACTTAACAATCAAATGATCTTTACTACTTAGGAAAACTGTTTTCGTTGTTCTGAAGAACATCGAAAGCATTTGCAATGCCCTTGATATCTGACGTAATGCCAATTTATTTTATAGCTCTGAAAACGCAAATAGTGAAAGGCTATACTATATACGCTAGTGCCTATTACGACATACTGTTTTAATTCCTCCACTCTACATTTAGTTCCAAAATATAAATTTCCACACAACTTTATTGTAGGTAAAGTCTCGCACAACATTATCGGCCATTAATTTAATTTAAATTTTCGAATAATCGTAGATATGGCAGACAAGAATTTAAACGAAACCAAGACGGGCCTCGAATGATAGATTATGAAAGAAAGCTTTTAAATTTTTTTAATTAAAGATCATCCAACCATCCATAATATTTCCTAAAATTGAGATATAAAGAAAATGATAAAATAACAATATCTGTGTAATATTGATAGATTCAAACTAGGATTTAATGGTACATTCGTGTTTGCAATACATAATTACTGGAAGAAGATACTAAGAGAAAATTTTAAAAATCGAATTCTTCATAACGTTTGCTAATATATAGAGCTTACGTTTGTTATCGTAATATAAACTCTGTTAAAAAATGCGCATATTCAAATCTCATTGTTAATACATCAATAAAAGTACAGTAGTAGCGACTATAGTTCAATTACTAGCTTAATACATTAATAATATCAAAATTTCGTAGAAACAAATGATATAGAAAAAATTGTTTTTATAATATTTTCCAGTTTCTTTAAATATCACTAGTTGCCATTTACTCGGAAATGGGCCACCCAGACTTTACAGAATTGTATGGGTAACACTTCTCAATAACAAGAATAACTTCATGACCTTTTTTGATAAAATAATGGATTTTATTCCGGGGATAGATCTGAATGCATAAAATCTTAGCAACTTACTTTCCCGCTTAGAAGAGCTTGCATTCAAAATCACAGTTAAAAAACTCAAATCACTTCGACCTCAGTTGATGTTTTAGAGCATTATGTTTCATCACAAGATATTCAGTATTCGACTTCAAACACTGGTTTATTAACAAACAAGAAAGAACTAAACAAAAAGTCCGCGAAGATTTGTTCGCTAGATGATGAATAAACGCGTTAACTATTGACACTATTTTAGCAAACTCAGATTTATGGCGTCCTTTTCTTATCATCGCTAACGTCTCGAAAGTTGCGCTGCTGTGTCTAGAAAGATTTCTAGACAATTGAGACCTGTTCTGGCTGATTGGCTGGTGTTTCTCCATGTGAATGCACCGGAATAAGTAGTTTTGTCGAAACCCGAGAGGTGAGTTGCTGTTCGAAGGCCTAGAATTGTCTTGCTAAAGATCTGCGGTAACACCATGGTGGCTGGCACACGTAGAAGTCCGATTAATAGATAATCGATTACGTATGACTAGTTGTGCAGCAACAAGATGTTTGGCGTGTATGAAGTCCACGTGACGCGATGACACAGCGTGGTAAACGCAAGTCCAGAAGTCAGCATAGTTAGACATTCAAGTAGAGAGAACGACAGCAACCACACGTGGCGTGCAGAGCGGAAATGTTATGTGTGTGATGCATGGTAAATGCACTTTTCTTATATTCTTGTGCAGGCGCAAGGTCGAACGCCATTGGTTAATGGAAAATTTCACTTGTTTTAATTGGTACTGCGTATTGAAATTTGAATTTCATTTAGGCATTATGTCGGAGAATTAATCTGAGATGTTACAAACGCTACTTCAACTAATATAAGGTATCTTCTTATATTAGAGCGTATGTTTTCTGGTCTTTAAGAGAGGTTTTTTAAATCTCCTAAATTTTTTGCCCAACTTAGTTGCCTAAGCGCTTTTATGATCACATTAATCGTAATAACTCCTTTATCTTTCACTGTCGGCAATGAAACCGTCGGCGAACCAAACCGTTATTCATCTATTCTCTGATCAGAAGAATCCCGCGACATGTATACAGAAAATATCAGCAAGTCTTACGACTAAGTACTTATACAGGCTCTAGGTGGAGTTATCCATAATCTACTTCAAAGTTACGCGACGCCATAGACCTTCCATGTCAGCCAGCCTCCAACGGAAATTCTTAGACAAATACATTTCGTGTCCTACCAATGTAGTAATGCAGCTGTCAAACATATGATAGATCGTTTATTAAGTCACAAACCTAGGTAAAATGATAATCGATTAGTTTCCACGCGTACGATACGCAAGAGCAATAAAATGATCAAACCCACTCACTTCAAATTAGACATTTCTCAACAAAAACGCCACGTCTAGCCATTTTTACATCGGCATTGCTCGCTACACTCGTTTCATTTACTGAATGCCAGTTACATTAACTTTTATCACAATTTCTGCAGAAAAAAATCACTTGTGATTTTATTTGTGCATTAATAGCAATTTTTGGTGTGCTGGACAAAACCATTAATGATAGATGCGCAAGTTGTAGAATTTCACATTGCCTCAAAGGATACACTTAAGTCAAATCACCACTTATGGTACAGTGGAGCAAATGAATAGGTAAGTTAAGCTTCATTCTACATTTTATCGTTTAGTAATGACTGGGTTGTTTCATCATATATTGTACATCATGTAATGCGTTTTTATACTTTTTAATTACAGCACATGTACGACATGAGCGTAAGCTAGCTTATAAGAATAGATTAGAATATCTTTATTTGGATTCAAACCACACATGTTCCATCAAATAATAAAATTAGAAAATGTACAATATAAAAAATATCACATCACATAAATATGTGCAATTAGTTGTACTGTACAATTTATCAGCATCAGAAAGTTCGGCTGTAAAGAGTGATAGATTCTTCATCAAAAATAGGAAAATTTAAGGTATAATTCGAGTGTAACATTTTGCAAGAAAAAAAAGGGAACCATGACTAATAATTGATGGTATGCATTGTTGATTAACAAGATTATAAATTGCATAACATTTTAGTTTTAATAATACAAAATTTGAAAATAGAATCTCGAGAAATTATGCTGCTGAAAAACAATTAATCCTGTCTTTTATTTAACCACGAGAAAGTATTATCATAATCAAAATTATAAGGCTTCCATGTTTACTTTACCCACAGGAAGTTAGAATGTCTTGTTCTCTATTTCATTTCAGTGATATATAAACCCAAAGGTCGAAAAAATCACGAGACTAGTGTATGCCTATACGCAACTCCGTAACTGTAGGATAGTACTAAGCCGTATCAATGCTGCCATGACACCACCGTAGTCTGAACCAAGGTTTACTTCGGTAGCCGAAATATCACATTGTCTCGCAAAGTGAGACATTTACATCGCTTAGCATAAATAGGTTAAATGGACCGTAACGAATAAAAAGTTATAGACCATTCACATCCCTCAAGCCATCAGTCGTACCCTGTTATGAACACTTTTCTATGATAGTTAACTGTTCAAATTTATTTCGCTATACAATAAATATTTATTTATTTTTTCGATAGATTTATTTCGTTCATTGAGCGTCACTTGCAGCCTATGCCACAGCAAACACAGAATAATATTCGATCGCGACTTTTGCCATGATATAAAGCCAAATAAGCACTAAAATTGTCATTATTGATGTAAGCCCCAATGGTCAATCATACCACATGTAGCAAATATAAGCGATACTAAAACAGTTAGAGTCGAATCATTGGATTGCATAATAGGTTGCAATGGGCGATTCCTATTTGAAATTGCGGTTTCATAAGCATACTCAATTACATTTAATGAAAGAAAATTCTTTAAGGCTACTGGAGCGAGTATGTGCTCGAAGGTGATATGCATGGCATGAAAGGAACATGTCAAAAGGTAACTAGTGAAGTCGCTGTATACATAATTATTGCTTATTTTATGATGTTGTAACACGCGGCTCCGCGTTACATCCCAGTTAATTGATGTCCAATAATTATATTAACCTCCACATACACCCTCATGTTTAAGATGATTAACCATACATGATGTAGTCCTCATTCTTCGGTTTCTTGATGACTCTTCCCGAATGAGTTTCAACAAGTTGTGCTGGTACTTCACTAGGTTTCATTTTCATATTGCATTGCTCTTTATTCTCAGTTGTCTTGGTTTTAGTCTTTACTTCTTTTCCATATTTGTTTGACTCTTCCTTTTTCTCACACATTTTTGAGTCACATCTCGCCTCAGCTTCTGGATACTTTTCCTCAGTCTCCTCCTCCGTCCATATAAACTGTGTAAAGCAGCGATCCAGTGCTACACACTCTACTGTGCCATTTACTTCTATAAATGCATTTTTATCAGTCATATGATTAGCTTTAAATAGCCCCTTATAGAACGGAATCAGAAAATTATCTCTGTTCTCGTTAGTTATATATTCATGAGATGCCAGCTTTAAATCTGATGATACATAGCATTTAGACTTTGGACTTCTAGTTTTGGTTGGAGCTTAACGACTCATTTAATCTCTCAATGCTCCAAAAAACCAATCTACTGAACTAGAGGCCCAATCGAGACAACTTGGAGCTTCTATTAGAAGATCTCCAGGTAACCTCAACGGCTCTCCATAAATAAGTTCTGCTATGGATGTTCCTAACTGTGCTTTGTGTCTGTTTCGCATTGCCAACAAAACTATGGGCAAATCATGTATCCAACTGGATCCACCAGTGCAGCGTAATGCAGCCTTCAGCTCCCTGTGCAGTCTCTCAACCATCCCATTAGCTCTGGGATTATAAGCACATGTGTGTCTTACTTCTATCCCCATTGTATTCAATGATCTGATAAACAGTTCAGACATAAATTGACTACCACGATCAGTAGTTACCCTTACCGGTACACCATATCGCGACACCCAATTATGCAAGAACATAAGTAAGACCTCTTGAGCTGTCATGTCCTTCAGGATTGCTACCTCAAACTGACGACTGAACCGATCGACCATCGTGAGTAAATACTTTTGGCCGGAACTCTCAGTCATTTCTACTATATCAATATGAACATGCATGAATCGACCCGTTGGTATACCAATCGTTTTAATTTCAGTTTTGGTATGACGCCAAAATTTGCAAGTTTGACACCGGGCACATGTCCTTACCCAGGCTCTTATGTCTTTCGACATCTTTGGCCATACATATATATCAGTGACCATCCTGATAGTTGCCTTAATGGAAGGATGACTGAATTCATGTAGCTGCTGAATTACCTTATACCTTAATTCTAGCGGTACATAAGGTCTAGGTTGGCTCCTGGAGATTTCACATAATAACCACTTATCTCCAATCTTCCTGCGTGTATATACAGGATTCTTTTCCAACACAGCCACTAAAGGATCAGAACCTTGTGCTTCCATCAATTGCTGGACAAAATCATTAGAAGATACAATAGAGCATACGAGTGACTCTGAACGAATCATATCTTCATCTGATATGTCTGGTCTACTGAGTGTCTGCCACCACATTATCTTTTCCTGAGATATGACTTATGGTAAAATCAAATTCTGCGAGTCGGGTTATTTGTGAATTCACCCGCCGAGAATAATTTAGCCTGTTTGCTTTCCCAAGGATACTCAACAACGGTTTATGATCAGTTAATATCATAAACTGATGTCCATCTAGGTAGTGCTCAAAATGTAACACTGCAGAATAAACTGCTAGTAACTTCTTTCCAAGCGTATCATATCTCTTCTCGCGATCTTGGAGTTTCCGACTATAGAATACTATCGGCCTGACTATACCATTTTCCCGTTGATGTAACACTGCTCCTATGGCTACATCATAAGCATCTGTGACCAGCTCAAACGGCTTAGTCCAATCCACAGGTGCTAATGTGGTTATTTGGCTTAACAGATCTTTGGCCCTCTGTAATTTTTCCTTGTCGTCTTGGCTAATATTAATAGGCCAGGACTTCTTGATTGTGCTTCGTTCACGAACTAAATGTCGAGTTAGCGAACCCAAAAGTCCAGCTAAACCTGGTATGAACCGACGATAGTAGCTAATCATGCCCAAAAATCTACGCAACTGGCGTACAGTTCTAGGTTCTGGCACATCCTTGATTGCTTGTACCTTGTCTTCCAAGGGCTTGATTCCATCCTTGGAAATGGTGTGTCCAAGATATTTTACGGTAGAGCAACCAATCCTACTCTTTTCTGGTTTCACTACCAATCCATAATGTTCCAGCTTAGACAAAACGATGTCCAAATGCTCCCGGTGTTCCTCCATAGATTGACTATATATAATGATGTCATCTATATACACTCTAGCAAATGAACAGTCTTGAAGAACTTCCTCTGTCAGACGCTGGAATGTCTGACTTGCATTCTTCAACCCAAAAGGCATACATAAGAATTCATGCGATCCTCCTCCAGGGAATCGCACTGCTGTGAGCGGTATAGATTCTGCCTCCATAGGTACTTGATAGTACGCTTTCTGCAGATCTAACGTTGTGTATACCTCATACCCCATTATATCCTTGAGCAAAGTACTCTGGTTCGGTAGAGGATACGAATCGCCTTTCGTAACAGAATTCAATAGACGATAGTTACCACAAACCCTCCATTGACCTGGTTCAGGTTTGGGAACAACCACTATTGGAGATGCAAAATTGGAATTTGAACGCCTACAAATTCCTTCTTCTCTCAACCGCTTAAATTCTTCAATAGCAACCTGCTGATTGTGTTGTGCTAACGGTTGAGACTTGGGCGAACAATGTAGTGGCTCCACCAACTCGATTTGGTGTTCTATGCCTGTCTTTAAACCCTTGCGTTTAGCATTGAATGGCAGAAACACTGCCAGGTGTTTCTCGATGACATCCGCCAAGTCATCGGCGACGACGGGTCTGGGTAGTCTCACTGACCTAACTACTGAGATCGCAGTCTCAGCATAAGTCTCTATACGACCAGAAAATTCCACGTAAATGGAGATTTCTGCCCCAATGTCACTGACAATTCTTTAACTTCCTTAACCTCAATTGGACTTCCATTAGCAGCCCATAGTTGGTAATCGAATGTGGGGCTATCAATTTCCACCACATCAGATCGAACTATGCTCACCTCTGCACCCGTGTCTATTAGGAAATTTAGGCCGTTAAGTTCATCAGTTATAACGAACTTATTGTTGCTATAACCAGCAACCTCTTTAAGATTATCTGCCAGCCGAAATCTAACAGATTTAAGGACTGTATTACTGCGCGTCTCTTCCATCAAAGCTTCTGAACCTAACTTCGATGTTTTTAGAATGCCACGAATATGCATACCTTGGAGCCTTGCTAGCGCAACCCCACCTACGGCTCCTATTATCGGGGGCTTCATTAGTTTTCCGGCAGCTTCGACCAGGCTACAGGAAGACTACTTCCTTTCCATCGGGGACCACCCAACTTTGGAAACGTGCATCCCCCTCCTGACATTTTTCAAACTCGGCGTATTTGCGATGCGATATGCACCACTCGCGTGGTCCTTGTACACTCTCACGCGATTCGCCTCTCCAATGCTTGGAATTTGAATGTTGACTCCGAGAATTTACCCTACTTCTGTTGAAAGTTTCCTTATGGCTTTTTATCCAACCCACATCCCTGCGGAGGGTACTTAATTCATTCTCTATGGTCAGGAGTCTCTCTGAGAGATGTCTGAGTTGCTGCTCTAGGCGTGAATCTGCGGTTACTGCATACACCTTAGGTTCCATCTGACGATACACTTTGTCCAACCCTTTGAGCTTCTTGGGCCACTCTAGTTCCAATGTATCATATACATCCAATGTGGCTCTTAGTCTAGCAGGCAATTCTGCTACAAATATACTATTTATAACTTCCTCAGATATATCAAGCCCGATGGATTTTGAAATTAGTCTGTCATAAAATTCAGATGGAAGTAGATTTCCCATCTTTTCCTGACGTAATAAGTCTGTCATCCGTTCAATCCTCTCGGGTTGATATCGTCCATGGAGTTTTTCTACTAGAAGCTCAAATGCATTTTCTGGTTCGTTCTCAGTAACAAATTTCCTGAGTCTAAACAGATTTTTTTAATGGCTCAGGTAAGCATCACCAGGCCGAGGCAAACCTTTCCATAGGGTCGGTCATCCGTTTTAGTTTAAAATAAAATTTTGCTTCTTCGACCCATTCAGAATGGTTGTCTGGTCTGTACATATTAAGCTTGACATTGCTATCCATAGAATTGTAGCAATAACGATCATCTACATCATATCTTCCCGCATAAACGATCCTGGCGCGGTCGCCATTTTTTGTAGAGGCCCTTGGGTCACTACCAAAAGGGGGTCTCTTGGATGCCAGGCCCGGAAAATCCATATATGCGGAATGATCATCTATCCTGGAACACTTAAGTCCCACTAGCCAACTGCTCTGTATCCTCAGTATTTAATAAACCAGACATGATATTATTAAATTACTTGTAAATTTTATATTTTATTAATTAAGTAAGCTTACCCGGATTCACTGATGTCCACAAATTTACTGAACTGAAATGGTTGAGACCTTGAAACAAATATTCACTTAAATTACCCAAAGCAAACTTGTGGTTCTTTTCGCTGATAATTACAAACAACAAAATGACGAGAAGATTACAAATTTTTATTCACAAAGGAATCTGTGATGGAACCACGCAGTGTCCCGCTTATGCAATTCAGAAACTCAGATCAAAACTCTCTCATTTTCTTCCACAAGACAAGTCCAAAACTTCGACAATATGAACAAAAGAACTTCCAAAAAATTTTACAATATTTTTCAAAAATTACAATATTGTTTTACGAAACCAGCGATAACATCAAATGTCCAAAAATAAAAATTGATTTATTTTTATATGAGAGGTTAATTGATGTCCAATAATTAATTTAACCTCTACATACCTTATGTAAAATAACATTGACTGATAAATTTAAACCACCATGGCTGATTGTAACGAATTTTATTTAAAAAGAATTTTTTCTTTTTATTTTCCAGAACATTCTTTGTTTAAATACTTGATTTTAAATTGTGCGCTATTTTTCAGTTTTTCGAGTATCTCGCTCCGTGACTGGTATTGTAATTTTGGTCTGCTGCATTTTAACATTTTTCTCTAGTAAACGATTACATCATCATCAAATATAATTCTCCATCAATTGCCTTTGTTCTGATATAAAATAATATTGAAGGTGACGCCTTGGAACAGGTAAATTTGATTCATCAGTGGTTCAAGTATATATCTTTCTAGATTAAGTGCTGTGGGCCTCAGCAAAATTTTGTTGAGGCCCCTAACCTATTCGTGTCTGTAAGCCCCATAGATGCCAGATCGCTGGAAGTCCTAAAATTCACAGTAGAGTCTGATAGGCTTATATGATTATTTACGTCATTTAAGTTCAAGTCCTGCACTAACCTACTTGTGTCCTCAAATTTAATATCGCTATCCATGAATATAAGAGATAATAATTAAATCGATACTTACTGTTAGGCAATCGGAAAGCGAAAGTTGGAAGGCTGTTCCACGCAGCACTTAATCTAGAAAAATATATACTTGAACCACTTATGAATCAAATATACCTATTCCAAGGCGTCATGTTCAATATTATTTTATATCAGAACAAAGGCAATTGATGGAGAAATATATTTGATGATGATGCAATCGTTTACTAGAGAAAAATGTTAAAATGCAGCAGACCAAATTTACAATATTAGTCACGGAGCGAGATACTCAAAAACTGAAAAAAGCGCACAACTTAAAATCAAGTATTTAAACAAAGAATGTTCTGGAAAATAAATAGAAAAAATTCTTTTTAAATAAAATTCGTTACAATCAGCTATGGTGGTTTGAAGTGTATCGGTCAATGTTATTTTTACATAGGCGGAGGATTTTAAAATCCTCCACAGATCGACATGGAAGCTCATCTTAAATTTGAGGACACTAGCAATTTGGCTCAAGGCATGGCAGGTATGAATTTAGCAGATATGAACGAAAGTACAAGCTTATCAGATTCTATTTTACATTTAAAGACTGATCACGATCTGGCATCTATGGGGTTCTCAGACACCAATAGGTTAGGAGCCTCTACAACCGGAGCTCTTTAGGGCCGTCATTTTGAATTGACCAAAATGTGATCGTATAAGCTGAAAGTACAACTCCAGTACACATACACGTAGTCACGATGCATTTACACTCTTATCTTTTGTTCATTACTACACACGCGTTTAATTAAAAAAATTAGTAGTATTTGTTATTGAATTATGGGCACCGTGGACTGGCCAGAGGCGTCATCGGAGTTCATTGTAAAGCATGCTAGATTTGTTAAAATAAATGAAAATGGTTTAAAAGAATTCGCAACCAATGTAGGAATGTACTTTTTTTATAAAGGAAGCTTAAGGATGTGTTTAAAACCAAACAGCATACTGTAACGACACAAATTAATGGCCAACATATTGCGTAAATTAAATTCAATTTTATTTACGTTGCACCAATGAGAAAAAAGCGAAACTTGCCGTTTAACCAATAGTGTGCAAGTAGACATATATTACTATTGCATGTTATTTAAGCACGGCAATTTACCATGCAAGTCAGTTGTCGCATTTGCATTCTGCTTTGCGTTACGCGTATGCGTTCTGTCGGCTCTCAATACCTACGCTGGTGATTTGATTGTTTCACCAACAATTGGCTACATCCGTGACTCATCTTGTTACGGTATAACCAGCGAGACGAGCCAATCAATTGCAGAACCTGAACGACGTTTTCCACATTATGATTACAACTTGACAACAAGAGGAACAACAGCCAGAGTCCACCCAAGGCTCTAGGACATCTTCACACTCTGAATAATTCAGGAGAACGCACGACCAGGCCCTCTTAACGGCCCCCCTATCAGTAACAAATCTATATTCAGAGCACCTTAACCGAGTTTGTAACGTCGTACGGCATTTACTTGAAGCCGGGGCGTTTACAAAATTGGCGACTGCGCCAGGATATTGATTATTGTTCTGATTTTTTTTGGTATAAATAAAATTGACTACTTTTTTCATTTATTTGGGATAAAATAGATTAACATTTGCGTTTTCTTTACCGTAATCGTGGTCTTCTGGGAATTTTGTTGAGTATATATTCGTGGATTTGTGTTGAATTTTTTTTGGATATAATAATAATACATTGGCATCAAAGGCCAACTGGGCATCGGTTCATCTTTTCTACGTACAAAACGGTACCGTACGTACTCGACAGGTTCAATTGCGGATAATTTCAATTTTTGGAAGCAGTTACTGTGACGTGCTTTTGTTCTGCGCTCATTCACCTGTGGAAGCTTTTGTGTGGGTAAGCGTTTCGTTAAAGTATATTTATATATTTTCATATTGCTTATAAATTTATGCTTTTAAGATCCCGTAAGATTGTTAGAATGTCAGGTCAAATTTTAGATATTGATGTTCCTGTTTGGGATGGAGATAGTGAACTATTCTTTATGCGCGTAGACTCCGCTTTCCCCCGTTTACTGATTATGACATTCATCAAAAACTGTTGAAGGTTTTTGCTAACCTACCATCTGAATTGCAGCGACGGGTTTATCCTAAGCTTGAGGCCATTAGGAAGCTACCTAATCCCATTTTGGGCCTACAAAACGAGGTAGAATCCTTGCTTGGACCCACGGAAACTGAGCAGATAATAAAAAAATATGCGCAGTTAGATATGCCAAATCTTGGCCCCATAGAAATACTGAGGGAATTACGGAAACGTTGGTATAAAACCAACATTTCTGACCATGAGGCTAAGGTTGTTTTTATCAACAATCTTCCACAAACATTAAAACACTTTGCCAGACAGCTCCTCAACACTCTCTTTCTGCACATCAACGGCATCAACGGCACTACAGGGAAGAAGCCAACTACAATCCGACATCCCTGTCGACTCTTTTCGTCCACGCCGAATTTTTCACATAGAGAACCAAACGGACAACGCCGGTCGCAATCACCAGCCTACTTGTTTGCATGACACGGCCAAACAGCCCAACGAGCTTCTGCACCTTCTTGATTTCAAAACTGGCGAAGAGTTTATCGTAGACACAGGTGCGGCAGTCTCAGTTCTCAAAGGTGATTCAATGGCCGAGATGTCGCTAGGCGTTCTTCTCGCAACAGCTACAGGCGAGCCCATAACAACTTATGGCTGCCAATACCACACTCAACATAGGTCTACGACGTGAATTTTCCCACAACTTCATCATTGCCAAGGTCTCACATTATATAATACGTCTCGATTTCCTTCTGAAATTTCGGCTCATTGTTGATCTTGCCAATCAAAAGATCATCGACCCCTCCACCGGATTTGAGCAAAATGTTTGGACACTTGCCTCCGAGCGTTTGGAGTTACAGGTCATTCAGCCAACCCCAGTGCATCATTCAGCAGAGATATCAGCAGCTCTTCGAAAATACAAATCGCTTTTTGATCTTAACAAATCCGAGCTGCGAGTCTCCAACACGATGCATCATATCGTCACAGAAGGACAACCTATTGCACTCAAAAAGCGACCACTGGCTCCTGCTAAGCTGAAAGCTGCCCAAGAAGAATTCTCAAGGCTTTTGGAAGAGGGAATTATCAGACCATCGAAAAGTTCATGGGCGTCACCACTGCACTTAGTCTCTAAATCAAACGGATCGTACAGAGCCTGTGGAGACTACCGTAAGCTGAATTCAGTGACAAAATCTGATGCATATCCTATTCCAAATATTAACATTTTACTTGAAAAACTCAACAGCAGCAATTTCTTCTCAGTGATTGACCTCAGACAAGCCTACCATCACATCTTGGTAGCAACAAAAGATATCGAGTAAACTGCAGTCATCACTCCATTTGACCTTTTGGAATATCTTTACATGCGTTTTGGACTTAAGTGTGCTACTCAGACTTTTCAAAGATTCATGGACAACATACTTCGCGACGACTGCTTATTGTATGTCATATCTCGATGACTTTATGGTATTCAGTCCAGATCTAGAATCTCATGCGAAGCATCTACGAAATGTCCTCTCACGCTTATCCAACCACGGACTCAAGATCAATTGTGACAAGACACAGATTGCAACTTCATCCGTCGACTTCTTAGGGCATCGTATCACGGCCCAAGGTATTCAACCGTTGCCGTCAAAGACGAATTCAATCAAGAATATCAAATCACCAAGGACTGTTAGCGAGTTGCAGAAAATCCTGGGAGTACTAAACTATTATCGCAAGTTCCTTCTGGGCCTTTCAAAACAACTTTATCCTTTGTGCAGGCACCTGCGGAACCGAAAAGGACTTAGCAAGAATTCCATCATTGCTTGGTCATCCGAAGACGAGGAATTACTTCGACTTGCCTTCAACTCGTTAGAGAATGCCACAATGCTAACACATCCAGATTTTGAAAAGCCATTTCTACTCACGACAGATGCTTCTGAATTCGCTATTAGAGCCACGTTGGAACAAGAGATCGACGGAGTTCGGAAGCCTATCAGTTTCTACTCGCATACTCTCCAACCTGTAGAAACGAGGTACGACACTTTCGACCGAGAACTTCTCGCCATCCACGACGCAGTGCGCCATTTTATCAGCATCATTGGCAGTAGCAGATTTGTTGCTTTCACATATCATGCACCACTAGTTAGCGCACTTTGAAACGCAACTTCATCTATCGCCAAGTACCCTGCCAGAGTGGAAAGACAGCTTTCTCTTCTAAGCGAATGGCAATTTGACGTCTTTCACGTCAAGGGCAAACAGAACTTCATTGCAGATTCCCTGTCCATGTCAGACGTCTCTCTACAACCACCTTCGCCGTCACCATTCACTGTCAACTCCGTGGCACTCAGTGAACCTGCACTAACGCCAACTCTCCTGCGAACTGAACAACGCGGTGACATTCACATTCAAAGATCAATATCCCGTCACCCAACCAAGTTCATATGCCGTCTGTGGGAAGGCTTGCCAATTGTTTACTTCACGGGTACGCAGCCCAACAAGCCAGTTCTGCCGACTAGCCTTCAGAGAAAAGTTTTCGATTCAATTCAGTCAATTTCTCACCCAGGAAGCCAAGCGACTGTCCGACTTCTTACAGATCGTTTCTGGGGTCACAGACTTAGGCAGAATGTTAAACGATGGGTATCAGAGTGTGCTAATTGTCAGAAAAATAAGATCACACGACACACTTGTTCTAAGTTGCAACGTTTTCGATCTACTTCTCGCCTAGGCATCGTCCACATCGACATAGTTCATCTGACAAAGGTTCAAGGTTTCAGCTACCTTCTAACTATGATCGATAGATTTACACGGTGGCCTGCGACATTACCTCTTGGCACCATTTCTGCAAACGAATTAACTAATGGTTTTATCTCTGCATGGATATCCAATTATGGTGTTCCCTATGAGGTCATCACGGACAGAGGCACTTGCTTCTCATCTCATCGGTTCAAAACCACCTTGCGGTACATGGGATGCATCTTACGCCAGACGACTGCCTACCATTCCCAAGCTAATGGTATGGTAGAGAGAATGCATAGGGAACTCAAAGCAGCTTTAGCATCCTCGTCCATTAATGGCAACTGGGTCGATGCACTACCTTTTGTTCTGCTTGCCATGCGTTCCCGTACTCGTGAATCCATTAAAACATCTGCGTCACAACTCTTGTATGGTATGGATTTACGCCTGCCTAGTCAGCTCCCACGTCTACTACCGGCACAAGATGACCCACAAGACGAAACTACCCGCCTTCGACTTCATTTCGGTAACATGTCTGAACAGCAGCCGAGACATACGCCTCGTCCAGTCTTCGGTCACCCACAGCTCCACAGCTGCAAGAGAGTACTCGTTCGCAACAATAATGCTGTTGCACCACTACAAACAAAGTATCGCGGTCCTTACCCGATTTTGCTCAGACAACCAAAATACTGCATTATTATGCAAGGCGCTACACCGACATCAGTAAGCATAGACAGATTGAAACCGTTTATCGAACTGCCTGGTCCTGAGAGCGTTCAAACTTCTACACGCGTCTCAGGCTCCGTCTGCCCACAATCTCAATATCCTGCTTTGTATAACGCGTAATTGATTTTTTTAAACATAAAAATTAACTATCAAAATTTTTTTAACCTTACGTTATTTTTAGTATTTGTCTCACGTGGCATAACCAGCTGTTCTTAGCTAACAATTGTGTAGCATTTTTTAACAGTTCTTTGGTATTATGCCATCTCTGAGGCAATGTTCGTGTACATAGTTTTATGCAGTTACCTTTGATTTTAATGTATACATTTTTACATTATAATGTATTTCTCACACATGACATTACACTGCCTATTTTGGTATGACCAGCTACTTAGAGCTAACGCTTTCGTGTAGCAACACTAAGAAGTGATCAGCTTCATATCATGGAACAGGCCACTTTCAATGCATATCTCAACTTTATCAAATGCACAAAGACCACTCTACAAATGTGATGACCACAACGTCGAGCACTCTAGCTCCTTTGATCGTATACAAACACATTGACGACGGTACAACCTGCTTAGGTTTTAACTTAAACCTGGCAAATTCAGAGGCGATATACCTCTGAATCTTCACGCTGCGGCTCCCAAAACTTACACTGCTCTATTTTGCCTCACGTGGTATGACCGACCACTAGAGCTAACAATTTGGGTAGCAATTCCAAGTGGTTACCTGGCATCATATCATTGTTGAAGCAACCAACAAGCATATTTAAGCCCAGCATTTATGGTTCATCCTATTTATGCTAAACTTGGTTCGAACTCTGTCATGCATTTCTTATCTAGCCTCGCAGAGAGGAATTCTTTTTCCTTTTTTTCTGAGGGGAAAGTGTTGTAACGACACAAATTAATGGCCGACATAATGCGTAAATTAAATTCAATTTTATTTACGTTGCACCAATGAGAAAAAAGCGAAACTTGCCGTGTAACCAATAGTGTGCAAGTAGACATATATTACTATGGCATGCTATTTAAGCACGGCAATTTACCATGCAAGTCAGTTGTCGTATTTGCATTCTGCTTTGCGTTTCGCGTATGCGTTCTGTCGGCTGTCAATACCTACGCTGGTGATTTGATTGTTTCACCAAAAATTGGATACATCCGTGACTCATCTTGTTGCGGTACAACCAGCGAGACGAGCCAATTAATTGCAGAACCTGAACGACGTTTTCCACATTATGATTACAACTTGACAACAAGAGAAACAACAGCCAGAGTCCACCCAAAGCTCTAGGACATCTTCACACTCTGAATAATTCAGGAGAACGCACGACCAGGTCTCTTAAGGACCTCCCTATCAGTAACAAATCTATATTCAGAGCACCTCAACCGAGTTTGTAACGTCATACGGCATTTACTTGAAGCCGGGTCGTTTACAAGATGCAGGTATGAATTTAGCAGATATGAATGAAGGTACGAGCTTATCAGATTCTATTGTACATCTAAAGACTGATCACGATCTGGCCTCTATATGGTTCTCAGACACCAATAGGTTAGGAGCCTCTACAACCGGAGCTCTTTAGGGCCGTCATTTTGAATTGACCAAAATGTGATCGTATAAGCTGAAAGTACAACTCTAGTACACATACACGTAGTCACGATGCATTTATATTCTTATCTTTTGTTCATGTCTACACACGTGTTTAATTAAAAAAATTTGTAGTATTTGTTGTTGAATTATGGGCACCATGGATTGGCCAGATGCGTCAGCGGAGTTCATTGTAAAGCATGCTAAATTTGTTAAAATAAATGAAAATGGTTTGAAAGAATTCGCAACCAATGTAGGAATGTACTTTTTTATAAAGGAAGCTTAAGGATGTGTTTAAAAACAAACAGCATACTATTGAGAAATGGAAGTCGCATCCTCTAACCCCTAACACACACGATTATCGGGCCGCACAATGGTAACCTCGCTTAAATTATAGGAAATTTACTTATCTGATATATTTTATCGTTTCATTCTCGTGATTGTTTTATTGCCTAAAACCAACGCTTTTGATGATTTTGATATTTTTACTTGTCGACGGAAATATTCCGTATTAATTAAATGAAGGTTGCGATCCTGATATAGACACTTGGATGAATTGCTTGTCCTACGTTACAAGAAGCCTAGTTTATACTCACAAATGTATGTACAGATGTTTATATCAAGATAGCAATCTTGATTTAATTAATTGTCATCATCGCCCGCGAAACCAATATTCGTTTAATTATATTACGTATTATGAAATAGTAATGGTGACGGTATATTCATTATTATAAAGCGATCTCCGTATAATAATAAATGCGTTTACTATCTAGGTCAACCTGTACAATAGTTTACTATATATTTTATTAATTAACGAATTCATCTGGCCCGACAATTAATTTGATCAAGATGCAATATAAAATTCTGTTTATGTATCATTGATTGAAATTGTGGCTAGCTGTTGTTTATCGATAATGATTACGGTGCCATTGTTAGACGGTGAGACTAAGGTACTTTTTAAAAGCTTTATAGCAGTTCCTCGTGGTGATAAATAAAGTTCAAATAAATTCGATAAAGTCGAAGAGTTGACGCTGGATAAAGACCTGAATACCGTTTCTCTCTGCACGATTTAGGGGCCAGTTTTGAGATCCGATTGATCACAATTTCCAATTTTGTTTTGTCTTCAATCGGGCTGAGTTTGTATTCGTCCCAATGGAAATGAAGTTCTATCACATCCTTGTTTACTGGCGACGTTTCGGAAGGTGAATCCTCTTTCCATCTTCAGGCCAATTTGTCTAATTATATCCACAGCACAATACTCACAATAGCAGATTTAAGCAAATGTGGTAACCTCGTTCCAAAACCGTTCTATTTATTTTTTTGAATCAACACTGGTTTCAAACATGGAATTTGTCTCAGTAACTAAACTCAATATATAACTATTTTTAATTAGCAGACCAATCCTTGCTTCAGCTATCTCAAATTCCCTGTAAACATAATCTCATCTCGTGTGAAGAATGTTGTAGTGGAGAGAGAAAGTATCGAACCCTTTGTTTTGTTATAATTGTAATGTTATTATGTCACGGTAATCAAAATTCAAATCTGATAAAAAAAACACCTTGATTGTCAAATACTGTATTCTATTTAAGGCCGGGAACTGTAATGTATACAATGGTGTATGAGGTAGTGTGCACGTAGAAACAAATTAGTTCAAATATGTTGCAGCAAGTTACCTAGATGGAAGGAGAGTGAATGTGCTAGCAATGCTTAGGTCAAAGATTAAAGAGAGAAAGGTAGAGAGAGTATGGACAAACTAAAGGTTTTTAAAATTAATCATAAGAACAATGCGAAGTTAATGAACTCTTAGAAATAATTGCATAAGAGTATATGCTCATATGACTAAAATAAATAATTATACCTATATACATATATATCTAAATATATATATATATATATATGTGTGTGTGTGTGTGTATGTGTGTGTAGAAAAGGACCATTGGTCGTTGTTAAGCATGATCATTTAATAATACAAAACTTGGAAATAAAAATCTCAAGAAATTGTGTTTCTGATAACAATTATCCTTGTCTTTTATTCAACCATGAGAAGGTATTATCATAATCAAAATAAAATATATCAGCAGGATTGTAGACTTTTTATAGTTCAGTAGATAAAAATTTAAAAGACATCCTAGATGGAGGCTTTTCTCTAAGCCCCATTGGCAATTGATTATAAATTTTGTAGATTTTCGGAAAAGAGAATAACTTGCTCGCAACATTCCCCACCAAAGGAGGAGATACTGCCAAATGCCCAGATCTAATTCCAACTTCATGACCCTTTATTATTGAATTCATATAGGCACCAGACCACTGGTTCAAATAGAAAATTTTTATGCAATAACACATCCTCAGAACCCATAAAGTTTGCAGTGATACAAACTGTAATCTAGTGGCGTATATAGTGCAGGTGATATGACTAATTTGTTTCACAACTTTTCTTTGTACAGCTTCTATCTTATTGGGCAAACCCTTTTTTAATTTATAATGGTAACTTTGCTGCAACATTTGTCGGGTACTTCATATATAAAATACATATGTAATAATATAAAACACTCTCATATATGCAACATGCGTTATTACCTAATACTATATATGCCTATATATATATATATATATATATATATATATATATATACTATTCATAATAAAACAAAATTGGAAATTGTGATCAATCGGATCTTTGTGAAACTGTCCGTGCAAAGCTACATACGCGTACGCAGAATGCGGCATTGGAAAAAGTTTGTTTGCTTTATGGATTTGTCGAACCGTTGGTTTTTTGTGACTGAGTTTCTTGATGGAGTTGGGAGCCATTTGACTACGCTTTCGACGCATAGCGCTTGCGTGTTGACCATTTATTTAATTTTATTATCAATACGTCGTGATGCGATAGTGCAGGCTTGTGAAAACGTACTTAGTCTTGAGCTACGTGTCAAGTTGTCGTGCCCCTTATGTATGCTTGTTTAATTTTTTGTGATACGTGTGTTCTGGATGAAGGTTGCAGATTCTAAGTGAAAAGATAGGGCATAATGCACCTGAGAAAAAATACGAAGTTAAGTCTTCGGGACTGATTAATTCTCTCCAGACAATGCGTTACATAGACGGCTAAACTCTTCCCAATCAGGCAACTCGTGTTTGTTTGTATAATTTCCATTGAGGTCGAAGATAAAGGGAGGATAAGATTAGAGAGATCCAAATTTTGGTCATCGGTCAATTCTTTATTGGAAAGGTCGCAATCGAGTTTATTGTTTCCTCGGGTACGAAAATGCGAAAATTGATTAAGCAAGTTGTTAGCGAAAAGCCAAAGTAACGGATGGTTTTCTGACGTTACACTGTCAGTTAGCAAGGGTGAGATTAAGGTTTCCTACAACGATAGTGAAAATTATCTTCAAATTGCTCAGCCATGTCAGAGGCCATTTCATTAGAAAAAAGAGAGTTGGAGGACAAAATAAATAGGTTGCGTTTGTTGTGGTTGCGCAATGCAATCTCTCCCAACACCACTGAGGGAATTATCGACCAGGCACAACAAGTGTGGTCGAACTGTGGACATGGAAAGGTTCGTTAGCCGTGCCCCTAGGAAATCAATGATATCAGTCACTTTTTGATTTTTTTCATGACCGAATGACCGTGTTAGTAGATTTTGGGTTAGTTCTAAGGCAGTGGATGGTGGCCGCATCATCCGGTTTATATCGTTGGAATTTGAAAATAATTTTAAGGCTAAAACCTCCATACAAATGACAAACCCGCAAATTGATACTAGGACAAATAATTTTGTTTATTTATACTCTGCATCAAGGTGTAATACTTTCATTATATTCAGATTAAAAACAAAACCAGATCTTGGTCTTATACCGTCATATTCACAACTTTCACGCACTATGCGAACATCCTACAGCCATGTTGCACAGCTGCTTTCCAAAACTTGAAAAGAAATTGAAACTTATCTTTAAAATACGTTAAAATCCAGTAGTCTTCTAATGAAACACTTGTAAAAACTCTGCTATCAATCTCCTCACAAATAACTAAACTAGGCCTTAATAAACAGGTGCACACTAATGTTTCACAGTAGATCTAGCTAAACAACTTAAACCCAAGTAAATCGGCCAATTTAAACGTTTCAAGGGAAAATAAATCCCACAAGAATAAATAAAAAACAAAACAATTCTTTTATTTATTCAAATCAGGGTTGCGATATATATATATATATATTTCAGTTTCACCTAAGCATTGTATAATGTAAGAAAGACAATACGTCAGTTTGTCGCGGCCAGGACTCGAACCTGTGCAGGTCTGCTTCGGGATCTGTTTCTCTGATCACTGAGCCAACCAGCCACACGCTACACTAGATTATGCTTCTTGGTTAGACTTTCCCATATTTTTAGCCTATTTGGCACCCGTTTAGAAAGTTACAAATAATCACCTCCGATCTGTCATTATAGAACGTATACCATGCTACCTGGGAAAGCAGTATTAAATTGAACTTTCGTATAATTAATCGAACATTGGTTGCTCGAGGAGAAACCGACTTGTCCTTCTATGGTCTGTGATTAATGCGAAGCGCTAAGCTGGCGTAAATTAATATAAGCAAATAACTTAGCTGCAACTGGAGTCAAGTTTATACCACGATGGTTACCATACGAATTGCGATTGACTTTCATAAAGATAGGAATGGTAGTCTACTCCAAGCATATTACACTGTTTCCTCATTCAATATAATACGAAGAAGGCTATACAAAGCCCCATAAACTGCCACTACCAACTTTGAATAGGCCCGGAAGAAAATTCTCGGGGCTTCCATTTTTGTAATTTTTGAGAGATAGGACTCAATTAGTAGATGTTTATTTCTATCATTTATATTTTCACTAACTTTTAGTTTTCTCGGACCTGTAGCGCGAATAAGTTGAAACAAACATCAGCTTATACCTGCTGCGAACGCCTTTCATCTCCTCGGTCTTTATGGTCTAAAAAGATTCATGGTCAACTTTTAGACTGCACAAGTTGGCTTATAGGTCGATTTAGAAGTATTCCGGCGAGGATTTCCGTAGATTTTTCAGTTCTAATAACTATTTATACGATAACATAAAATTCCACATGCGATAGTGTTTGCATTGTGCATAGTGGATTTTATCTTCGTCCACAGTAATTTCAAGTTCTCAGCATCAAGAACAGTTAATTTTGACTTTATAACATCTTCATACTTTTGTTGTAAAGACAGTTTGTTGAGATTTCTAGCCTTTATCTGAGGTTTATTCTTATTTATTTTATTATTAATCTTGAGGCAATCCTGGATGAAATCACCCCATCTATAAATTAAAGCTGCATGAACTATTTGAGTCAATAGTTGTCTGGGATATTGAAGACATCATGTGCCGCTATATCTTGTACTTGTCTGAAGTTTTTGCTACTTAAATATAATAGATTTTCTGTGTGGTTATCCAACAGTCGCTTGTCGTTATCGTAGATAGGTATTCCTTCTCTCTGCCTTTCTCTCTCTATCGTAAATCTCACTAATAATTCGTCTAAAATATTATTTCTGTTTTCATTTATATAATTTTTTCACTCCTTATGGTTATATGACAGTGAAACATTAGTCACTTTTGACTTTTGTACTGCTGGACATGATAATGATGCTGATCGTTGCGAATTTAGATAAAAGTTTATCTGTCACCTAGACGGGATTCTGCGTTGCTTAATTGTCCAACATGAACATTCATGCTACTCATAACTAATGATAAGTCAGAATGTCTCGCTCTACTTAGTAAAAAGCTTAGGTCGGGGTAAAAAGCGTTCATGTTGTCGGTTATGCTGCAAATGGTTGTAGCGTATGCTTTTATAACGAAAAGGTATCGTTGATTATGGTTTCTGGCATTGATTTTAGTATATGTATTTGAACGTGCCTCATAAAGTCTGGTGTTTACATGAATCCATTCAGTTAGAAAATACACAGCTAAGAACAATCCGACTTGATAAAATTCACTGGTAACAAGGAGTTCGAATCCGATAGCGCGTGAACAAGGATGGTGCAACTCGTTCTGTAATGGTCGTAGGATCCTGAATTCTGGTTTCGTATACGCAACATATATCGATTTCTAATTTACCAAAAGTACGTGCAAGATGTTTTGTCCATTAAATGCTCTGACGTTAAAAATTACCCATGCATTAATGAATGGAAGTTAAATGAACTATTTGCAATATTTGGCAACTAGATATTGAACTCGTTGATATGATCAATATCTGCTATATTCATGACATCTAGAAAAGCGTTACTGTTAAACAGAAAATAAGAAATTAAGAAAGAAGGTAAATTTGGAGATGAAGGTATCTGCTGTAGCCTGACTTTGATTATCCACTCTGCACGATTCAGCAGGACAACCATTTTTATCCTGTGCGACGACCCATACGGTATAGATTGATTATTTCTGGTGTTATTCATAGCTATGTGTTCTTTACATGCATGGTATTTCTTTTTTCCTAACTACCAATTCGAGGAAGATGTGCTATGATTGATATCTTTCTGAACATTACAATGTTATCAATCATGTATTTTTTTTAGAATTTAGCTTGCTTATGATATCGAATTTTTGTTGGTTTGTTTATTTTGTAGGATTTATTTGCCTTGAATTGTTTAAAATGTCTGACTTAATTTGGTTTAAGGTGTTTGAGTAGAAATATGGTGTCGCACTTGTCTATTCTTGTTGGGTCGTGGAGCGATGAACGGTATAGTTGTTCAGAGTATTTTATTAGGAGAATTTTACTGGATTGGATTGTGTTGAAAAAGAGCTTTCAATTTCAGTTTATGCTTTGGAGGATGACGACCACGCAACGTGGCTGTTGGATTTCCACATCGTGTGTGACAGTGTGAATATAACGATAAGAGGCCGCAATTTGTATGATTAGACTTGTAACATTACACTGATGCAGGGTCTAAATAATCAAACTTCATTATTACTTTTATCAATTTTCGGGTATTTAATAATAGGATTGGATTTAACTATATTTGCTTTTGCGCGGTCGGTTTGACCTTTAAATCTCGTAGAATTATTTGTCATATTCCATCGAAATGAACCAGATGCTGCTGTAACTGTTTGATGCTCCAATCCCAACTCAAAAGATACTTACACTCAGTCAGTCATGCTGAATTACTTCGCCAAGTACCTGTTATCACGGATTCCTAGGGGATTTTTCTGGAAGCATTTCTATATCAAGCTTGTTGCCACAAATGTTGCGCCAGACCGATAATTTTCTCAATTGGATTGCGGGAGAAGTAGTTAGGCGCCATCAGAGGGTGCGTAATCTGCTTATTTGTTTTTTTAAAGATGAGTTGGACTCTGACATGATTGAGCATTTGGGATATCTCTGTCGGCAAACGTCGTACATTTGTGTTAATTTCCCACAAAAGGCTCACTAACGATGAGCTAGAATATCTCAAATTTCGTCCTCTCGTGATTTCGGTGGAGAAAGTAAAATCAAGGCATGACGACATATTGCTACAGCGGTAACTTAACAGGCACAAAGATTTCAACTTGTGGCTTTGATCCATTCAGAAAATAGAGCTTTTTATCATGTGTGGAGCTACTCAAAGCGAAGGCGTTCATTAATTTGTGTCCTTCTGGTGGCGTTCCATCGTCCACCCCTATCTTGCTTTTCCCTTCTGCTATGAAGTACTCTCAATTAAAAAGAAGACATCCATAATCTTTCCACTAACCCCAGTCCAAGCTTTATCTTGACATCGTGGCCGTCCACACCGTGTAACAATGTCCACCAGTGGGCCTCCTTCATCATCATCATCATTTCCAGCCACACAAAAGTCAAGTGACTAATGTTTCACTGCCATATAACCATAAGGAGTGAAAAAATAGTGAATTTAGATAATTATTATTGAGATTTACGAGAGAGGGAGAGGGGTAGAGAGAGAATGAAAACCTTGCTACTATGAGTAAATTTATCAGGATAACTCACAGAAATGAGGCAAACTAAACCTCTCCACAACACCATTATGGCCAAGTTAGCATTCGGGCAAGGCGACATCAGCAACACAGCTTCCTTGCGGATTTCACCGTATCACGTCATAAACAAACCGAACCTCGCAGCTAACTTTGCCCTACTAAGAAAAGAAAGTTACGAAGATGATTCTACTATACATCTGCAACAAGATCGCCACTGAGCTCGATTCGCTGCCATATCGCTAAGGGTTTCTAACCAAGAACTGTGATGTGCACGAGGACCCCATCCCGGCAGACGAGTGGATCCTATACTACCCAATTTAGATGTAAGTGACTTTAATTGTTTCTGCCATGTCAAAATCTGCCCACCTTGTTTCTTACGCCAATTTGGTGCTGGATGAGAGAACAGAGCTCTATTGGGCAATCGGAATGAGGGCATACGCAAAACGTGACCGAGCCAACGAAGTTGATGGAGCC
Organism: Eudiplozoon nipponicum; assembly: GCA_029291075.1. Taxonomy (NCBI): domain Eukaryota; kingdom Metazoa; phylum Platyhelminthes; class Monogenea; order Mazocraeidea; family Diplozoidae; genus Eudiplozoon; species Eudiplozoon nipponicum. The sequence continues at coordinate 813 of JAQBSW010004907.1, read as the reverse complement.
TTATTTGCTTTTCTAAAGACGAGCACTTATTGTCAGATCCAAAAATACGTCTACGGATGTCAACGTTAGTTATTCGTTGTTGGTAACCGACATGTGCTATACTTCTCAAACAGCGATGATCGAATGCCTGTAAGCGTCTCAGATCATCAACTCTAAGAGGCCAAGTTTCACTAGCGTATAGTAAGACTGCGCGTACAGATGCATTGTAAACACGACCTTTAAGGCAAAGTGAAATATTCGCGTTTCTCCATAAATGACTAAGGTTCGAGAAAGCTACTCTAGCTTTTGCGATTCGTATTCTCACCTCGTCGGACATATTGCCGACGTTATTGATAGAGCTCCCAAGATAAGTAAACCTGTCGACTATGTCAAGATCTTCATTCTGCAGTCGCAACGTTGGAGTGAGTGGTGGGTGATCCTGTAACAGTATCTTACATTTAGAGGGTGCGAATTTCATACCGAAAGACGGAACAACGTTTGATAATCTATTTAAGGTGGTCTGGGCAGCATGCTGATTGTCGAATAATAGTACGATATCGTCCGCATAGTCAAGATCGACTAGTTTATCTCCCGGGAGAACTTCAACTCCAGCGTCCTGAATGTGTGAGAGAGTGTTGTTCATAATAGCATCGATTACAAAATTAAACAAAAATGGGGAAAGTGGACAACCTTGACGAACACCACTGCTGGTTGTAAAGTTATGCGTTAATTCGTTGTAAACCTTAACGCGACCAGAAGTATTTGTGTAGAGAGCTCGTATAATATTAACAAATTTAGTGGGCACACCGCTTTTGGACAAGATATGGAATAAAA
>JAQBSW010004906.1:0-63334 GCA_029291075.1 Eudiplozoon nipponicum | reverse complement strand
ATAACCTTAAATCGATATATATTATTATTGCTCGTAACATCAACCACAACTACCACGCTATATTTATTATTAAACGAACATTGGTTGCGCGGGTGGTGATAACATTTATTATAAGAGAGATTGAAGTCGATATTGATCGAGAGTGAGAGATAGTACATTAAATAAATAAAATGTGTCATAGGGGTTCGGGTAGTAATAGAATGTAATAAAAATTTAAGGAGATAGGAGCCAGATTAAGAGGTTGTGAGTTAGAGGTTGGAAAATTGAGACTGCAAGAGACAGGAATGGTAAGAGTCAGGCTTATGCATGATGTGCGTGAGAAAATCATAGAAATGGAAATTAAGATCCAGGAAGAGTGACGAATATAGAGAGAGGAAGGCCAGAATCGATGGTAATGAGGAGAGAAAAACAGTAAGAATCTGCGGAAAAATAATTAATACACGAGATTTGTTGCCAAAAATTTGTTAAGTCTGTTCACGGAAATAGCCGTATTTTTAAAGTACAGATCGCATTCCAAAGTCATCTTTTAAGGTAACAGACGACTTACTGCATTAAACTGCAATTGCCATTGTGATTATATGACTGATCCATGTATTGATAAATGACGTTTTCCACGAGAATAAGTGCGCTGTTTACGGAAATATTTATCATAGATTAATCGAAGAAATATTTAAATATTTCCTGATTCCACAATCGACAGGCTAAAAGTTTTCTTTCGTATAAGAATCATATGTAGCCGGCGTATTGAATGAGCTCATATTGTTTTGTAAGAATATGAGTGCTGGCATTTGGCAGAATTTTTCAAAAGACAAAATAATAATAATTACAAATTAGAAAATGATGCAAAACCTGAAGCTACATCTAATTTAATAGCGAATGATATTGGTGAACTTGAGGTCAAGCTAGCGTTAATTGAAACCAATCGGATAACAATAAAGTCTTTAACGATGGCCAGGATTGCTGAATCCATCTTGTATAATATGTGATATTGGTTTTTACACCCTATTTCAGTTGTTATTTGATCAAAAGTCCTACTTAGAACCAATTACTACTGTGTATGGAAACTGGTTTACGGTTATTTATGTAGATCAGACCTCATATTTGAATCAATGTAAATGCATAGAGCACCAATTTAATGCGCTTGAAAGTAGCATAAATCAAAATATAATGCTCGTAACAAGTCGAAGGCGATTTAAAAATTGATCAATTAGACAATATACAAAATCAGGCGAACATATTGAGCGATGAATCGAGATATGCGTCTAAATTGTACACCATGGTAAATAAACAAAGCTGATGTAGAGGTGAGAAATCAAATTAAAATCTTATTTGATGTCGGTTTAATTGGTGAGACCTTTCATATTAGCACAAACCGGTTTTATCATGAACGCCAACGAATACTAAAAACGGCAACTAGGTTGTCCTATGAAAATAATTTAACAAAATTTCAATTCTCCGTTCCAGGCTCCCGCTAAATGATTAATCCGCATAAGCTAACTGTTTTACTGAACAGTTTAAGTTTTTCAAAAAATTATACATTTCAAGATGAAAATCCCATATCAATGTACTGTGATGTGACATCTATGTTTATAAATGCTCCATTTTGAGAAACTATTGGCACTAAGATGCAGGAAGAATATCCGAGCATATTTTCATACGTGGTCTCAGGTCAAACTCTACGGAAACTTAATTCATTACGCAAGATGCATGAACAGTTTAACTTTAATGGAAATGTGCATAAAAATAGTGATGGCATAGAAATTTGGAGTGTTCTTTTCCCATTTTAACGGAGATTTTCCTAAATTAATTTATTAGCAATTCACTAAAGTAAAGCATCAGTAATTGCTACGAGTATATTAGATATGTTGATGACATGTTTCTTGTTCTTGAAAGCAGGTCTTTATCACAAATATTGCCTCAAATTTTGAGAAAAGATCACAATAACAACATGAAGAAGAACGGTCATCTATCTTTTTTAAATGCGATATTGGAGAAAGACGATTTTGGTAAATTTGAAAATAAAAATTCATCATGAACTAAGCGGGTCTGCATTGTCTTTGCACTAGCAGTTTTGTGCAATTTCAACAAAACTTTGCAATGGTTCGCGGATGTTTTTTTAAAATTAAGTAAACTGATTTGTCCAAATTTAAATGCGGATGAATATAGTAGAGCAAAGCATGTTTTAATTTCTAAACGCATTGAGAAAATGATTAACATTAGAATTTAAAAGAAACACTCGAGCTTTAGACAACACACATGAAGAAAATCTATCCAAAATTTTCCACCAATGGGGAGGCTTGTTCCACATAAACTAAGGAGAAATTGGAAGTAATTTTAATGCAGGCTAACTGCGAAATTTACATAGTGCAATGCATTTTCCTTATCCAGCAATTATCAAAAGCAAATTTTTCTATTTCACACCAAATATTATTTAATAATACGCAAGCGCTTGTTGCCGATCAACTTACCAAGGCCGATTGACCCGACGGTTTATTACTGGAGTGAATGAGCATAGTATTTAAACTCCACGATTTTCATTCATGGGTTGATGCTTTTCACTATCAGTTTTGCAAAGATCCAATTGATCCTCATTTCCAAGTACACATCGAGTTTGTCTTCGTGTTGGTTGGGTGCTGATTAGTCTCTTTCCTGCGAAAGCTTCAACATAGTTCATACTAACCACTGTAAATGATGTACGATATAATCTTCGCCAGTAAACGAAGATTGGATCATGCCTCATTTCCAGTGGTTGGTACGAACGGTGTTGAAGCCTTCGGAGGAAAGGGACTATTCAGCACGCAGTCTCCACGAAGAGGACTTCGATGCGTACTTGGAAATGATGATCAATTGGATCTTTGTGAAACCGATAATGCAAAGCCACAACCCGCGAATGAAAATCGTCGAGACGCTCACACAGTGCAATCATTCAATAATTATCAAATAGCATTTAAACGCCTGTGCCGAATCGAATTAAGTTTACATGTCTGCAATTAAGCAACATATTGCTAAAACGTCACAGCTATGTTAACCAGGTATTGTCTTTAAGAAATTTACGACATAAATTAACAGATATGATTAAACGATCATTGGTTTCACGGGCGGTGATAACAATTACTTTTTAATCAAGGTTGCGAACTTGATATAAACATCTGATCCAGAATGTACATATATTTGTCAGTATAAATTAGGTATTGTATAATGTAGAAGATGAAATTTATCCAAGAGACCGGTTTCGTCCTTATTGGGAACTCATCAGGTACCGTCCAGAATTTGCCGCGGTCAGGGCTCGAACCTGGGCACTTTTGCTTCGAAAACTGGTGCTGTAACCACTGAACCACCCTGCCGCACACTACGCTATACAATTTCCAGTTATATACTAACCATTGTAACCTGGTTAGACAATTTTTTCTCTTTGTGGAGCTCATATGGCATCCATTTATACCCAAAGTTCCAACTAACCATACCAAATCTGCCATTACTGAACATTGAAATGAGTATTTAAACGAAAAATACTCTTCAAATATTAATAATTAAAACATTCTCAATAGAAAATAACGATTAATTTCTACTGGTGTATTATTCCCCTATACGAACTGAGGGCAATTGAATTATTTTCAAAAGAGAAAATGTAAAAAAAATAGAAAATTAGTAACATGCAGAACATGATGAAAACAGCAATAAATGAAAGTGCAGCATACAATGCCTTTGGAGCAAACTACTTAAGTGGTTTGCACCTAGTTATCACTTCAGGGCTAAAATTGACATCAATCGATTATTTTAAGAAATATATGAATCATTATTATCCACCAGTACGTGTTCCTTAAAAAATCTATGAGGTTATGTCTATCCATCTCTCTTTCTGCGAGTTTAAAGTTTTTAGCTTAAGTAAGGAAATTGTTCATCAAAATGTCTCAGGCCCCGTTTTTGACAATCATGAAACTATGTTATTTCAAAATCCATCTAAGTGCCCATAATGACACAATATATTACTCCATCATTATTTAGCTGACTTATCCCTATAGTCTGGTATCTATACTAGAACTCATGTTCATTTACTTCTCTCTCTTCAGTACAGTAATTGCACTAGCGACCTCCTCCAAAGATAGCCTATCGAAAGGTCAACTTATTAAGCAAATAAAATAATCGATGATTGTGCGGGTTGTGGTAACAATTTTTTAAATCAAATTTGCGAGATTGAAGTAAACACCAATCCCATTTTATTTAACCAGTCGTCGAAAAGCATAGAAAAACTACCATCAGTCACACGTACTGACGCGTTTCGATCTTCCATGATCATCATCGGAGTACGACAGCAAACTGACTAGCGAGGATCAAACCGCAACCAAAAACATATATATATATATATATATATATATATATATATATATATATATATATATATATGTGTGTGTGTGTGTGTGTGTGTGTGGAGAGAACAAAACTAGATATGCGGCTCTCACCTCAAGTAGTCTCGCATATATTGTTCGACGATTGGTTAAATAAAATGGGATTGGTGTTTACTTAAAAAAAAACATTAATCATATCACTTTTTTTCTCATTTTAAGACATTAACAGCAAAACAATGTCCGTTTTTTTAGCCCACGCGTGGAACTGTAGTAGACATAAATTTCAATAAACTATGCACATCCCAGCAGGCATGCTATCCTGCTAATTACGGTCATATACGGCCTAACGTAATTAGCCTCCTACACTATTAACTAGCACCCTATATGACGTAGCGTAATTATCTTACCACCGTGGGCATTACATCTGCAACTTTGCACACTTCCTGAGAGTTGCATTCCAGTGGGACAATAGTACTCAAATAGAATTTTTTCTATTTAGTTACTCGTGAATTTTTTTATTAAAAAACCCTTAGCTCCATAGCCTACCCATTCAATTAATGCATAACTTATATTGATGATAATTAAACCAGGCAGTCAGTGCTGTCTAGCCGCTATACGGCAATGCTAATTCGCCCATTTGTCTTCCCCAGTCAGGATGTTCGATTTTTTGTCTAGTTCGTCTTTCTGGCCGATTAACAGCTTTATATTCGCATTCTTCACATACCTGATCGTTTTAAATTTTTATTTATGCCTATCGGTGAACCACCTGCTTGCCGTTTTGTTTATTTTCATTTTTTTTACAATCGAGGCCTACGTCAGCCCATCTGCCCGAGTGTATACCCGCCTAATTCAAATTTACTGTCCGTGAATAGTCTTGTCTGAAACTGCACTGCGCGCCTGTAACCTTTCTTTTCTCTTTGTCTGTAGTGTTTGGCTGACGATGCATGTTAAAGACTATTTGTGTGTGTGTGTGTGTGTGTTTGTGAGTGTGCGCGCACTTTTTGTCGCTTTCAAGAGGTATTTCTTACACAAGCATTGATCCCTTTTGTCCATATATGGTCATCAGATTACCGAGCCTGCTAGACATGTGAGAATATTACTTATGCATAAAAATTGACAGCCAGCAATTTAATAATTTATGAAAGTTTTTTTTTAAAAAAACACTTATGACTGGCTAATTTCTTCTTAGATGAACGCTAACTTGCATAATCACGAATAACACGCACGCACCCACACATCCACAGGCACAGGTGTGCAACACACACACACACACTATCCACATGTAAAAACCCACGCAACAACACCTTTACCGTGTTTAACTTCACCAAAATAGATGTATTCAGGTACACGTGTTAGCAATGCCAGCAAAAAGCAAATTCAAATTATCATATAAAAACAATGATAATTCAGTCCAGTTTGCTTGTGAAGACTGAACGGCGTGAAACGGAGATTTTAACTGTGAATTTGTGACCACGTTGTAGTTAACTCGGAATACCTGCATTATTATTATGGCTGACGATGAAATTCAAGCTTTGGTTGTAGACAATGGCTCCGGAATGTGCAAAGCCGGCTTTGCTGGTGACGATGCACCGCGCGCGGTCTTTCCATCGATTGTTGGTCGTCCACGTCATCAGGTTAGCTTGATGATAATTTCCGGTCATGACATGGCAATTATATTTGTTTTATTTTATATTTTGATGTTCTTTTTCACAAACTGCTAGTTCGCTCTTATAACCCCAAGGAAGTTAGGCATTGAAGGTATACCGCAATATTACTTCTAAAGCATTATTTTAAATATTATGTATCTTAAAACAAAATTGACTAAATTTAGCTTTCAATTTGGCAACTGCATCTCATTGCTGAACTACAAATTTGAAACTGTTTGTTGCGGAGAACTAATATATGTATATACAATTATATAAAGGGTGTTGAGCACTTCGAAACCAATTAGTTCAAATATGACCAGAAGGTTAAACCAGTCTGTAAATGATAACAATACTAAGGTTGGTGTGTCGGTAGCTGATACCAACACTATGCTTGCCGAATAGGTAAATGGTACCAACACTATGATTGCCGAGTCGGTACTAGGAACTAACAAAGTGGATTTACAGGTATGCTAAAGGTCACCAAAATTGAGAATTACAACTATTTCTGTATATCTGTAATTCCAGAAAATACATATTCTCTGGCCGTGATCGATATCAGTTATAACTTTTTGCGATAATCATGGCAAAATTTAGTTATATATATATATATATATATATATATATATATATATATATATATATATATATATATATATATATATATACATATATATATATATAGCAGATAGATACAGTTTGTGGCGGAGAACTAATATATATGCAATCGTGTATTATGTGTTGCGCACCTAGAAACAATAAATTCAAATATTACCGGAAGAATAAACCAAGGATATCATGAAAGGAAAGTACAATCTCGTGCACATTCGTTTCGTGCTTACTGGCGACTCATCAGTAGAAGCTAGTATTACGCCCTATTCTCACTTTTTATATTGGTGTCATTATTGGAAATTTTGAAGCTCCAATCTCCTATACGAATGTTTATTTCGAGAATACAAAAATTCACTTTACAATCTTTTACTAATTTACATCCTTGGTTTCCCTTACCTTATCCTTGTTGGGTTAAACGAGGATAAGGCAATTGATCTATTCCCCTGTCGTGCGAAATGTTTCGTTCAAACTTGTGCTTTCATTTAACCATGTTGGTAGCAAGTAGACTTATTTTCCGTTTCATTTATATTTCTTTTTTGCGCTAATTTCCAAAGTGTGTTAATGTATGTGTCTGTTTGTGTGTCTGTTTTCGTGTAGGAGTCATTCTCGTGGTATTGCACAATGATGTCTGAGATCTGGTCAGTCCTGTATTGACGAATTGAGGTTAAACACACTGTTTGCTTTGGTAATAAGTTAAATCCTGGTTGCGAACTTGAGAAAAACACCTGACCCATTAAGTATACATAATTCATAGTTTATACTGACAAATATATGTATATAATGGTACAGGTTTTTATATCAAGATTGCAATCTTAATTTAACTATTTGTTATAGCCACCTACTCAACCAATGTTCATTTAAATATATAAACTTTTGCTTTGTCGGCTGTTACATGTATGATTGTTTTTTTGCCGATTTTCGCCTTTCGTTTCACACTGTTCCTCAATTTTGTTCTGTCGCCTTGGTAACAACGCAGGGTGTGCGGATTGCAGTGTTGAGTGCTCATATTGTTGTTAAACATATATATATATATATATATATATATATATATATATATATATATATATATATATATATAATTTATTTTCAGTTTTTAACTTTCGAATGTCTCCTTTGTGTTGCTTTTCTGTTGTTCTTATTTGTTATTGTTGTTGTCATTTATGCTTTTGTCTACAATGCTGCTGTTGTAAACCGCCTCGTTCAATCGTCATATTTATTTATCAATTCAAATTGAGAAACGGAATTTTGCTATCACTGCTAATACGCCTTTAATTTCTTACTTAAACTATTCAAATCAATCAGAAGCATATCAAATAATAATAAATACGTCTTACATTTTTTTATCGCCTTAAATTTCAATAACAGGGCGTCATGGTTGGTATGGGACAGAAGGACAGCTATGTGGGTGATGAGGCGCAATCCAAACGTGGTATTCTTACACTAAAATATCCGATTGAGCACGGTATCGTGACTAACTGGGATGACATGGAAAAGATTTGGCATCACACTTTCTACAACGAGTTGCGTGTAGCCCCTGAAGAACATCCGGTACTGCTCACCGAGGCTCCTTTAAATCCTAAAGCCAATCGCGAAAAGATGACCCAAATCATGTTTGAAACATTCAATACCCCGGCCATGTACGTCGGTATTCAGGCTGTGCTGTCCTTGTACGCATCTGGTCGTACCACTGGTATTGTTCTCGATACCGGTGATGGTGTCTCTCATGCTGTGCCCATCTATGAAGGTTATGCACTGCCACACGCTATTCTTCGTCTTGATTTGGCAGGTCGCGATCTCACCGATTACCTGATGAAAATCTTAACTGAGCGTGGCTACAGTTTTGTGACCACTGCTGAGCGTGAAATTGTGCGCGACATAAAAGAGAAGTTGTGCTACGTTGCCCTAGACTTTGAACAGGAGATGGCCACGGCAGCTTCCAGCTCATCTTTAGAGAAGAGTTACGAACTACCTGACGGGCAAGTGATCACAATTGGCAATGAGCGCTTCCGGTGTCCTGAAACCTTGTTCCAGCCTGCTTTCATTGGTATGGAGTCTGCTGGTATCCATGAATCAACATTCAACTCCATCATGAAGTGTGATGTTGATATCCGAAAGGACTTGTATGCGAACATCGTCATGTCCGGTGGTACTAGCATGTATCCTGGTATTGCCGATAGGATGCAAAAGGAGATAACTGCACTAGCGCCCGCCACAATGAAAATCAAGATCGTTGCTCCTCCTGAGCGTAAATACTCTGTTTGGATTGGTGGATCCATTCTCGCCTCTCTGTCAACCTTCCAACAAATGTGGATTTCAAAACAGGAATACGATGAATCTGGACCGGGAATCGTTCACCGCAAATGTTTCTAAATTAATGAGAAATGATGAAAAAGTTAAAAATGGCTTTTTTCAAATTAATTTAGGAATATTATATTAATTATCAAATATCTGATTTGACTTTTTTGTATCTATAAGTGGATATGGATTAAAGAATCATTAGTTTTGATCCAACATTTGATAGCAAATACCAATATTTTAAAAAGTTAAAAATTCTGAAGCTTACTTCCAGAGTGAATTATAACACTTTCATACACGAACGCTTTATTTTTTTCTAATCAAACTTTAATTTTTATACTGTGGGACATTTCGTAGCACTCACAAGTCGGTAAATTTTTGAATCCCTTATATTTCCAGGTGCAGAGCTTGTCTTTAGACTTGATTGATGGGCTCTCACTGTTCCCATTACCCTGAAGCAGTCCACAACTTGCTAGTATGAAATTGCATTTGAATCAATTATTTCCGAATTTTCCAAATATTTGGCACTTACTTTCCAGCCCTATCCTCAGGATTGACACCATACTTACAGAAAAATCAATTTGTGGCAAATGCGATATCCTCATTCAAGGCAGATACTTTTATATTAAAATTGGCATCCTAAAGTATTTTTATCTGCCCCAATATCCGGTATTAATAACTTTTCCCCTATACTTACAGGTATACACGAAAATACATACACGCACATACGCAAAAATGTGTGTACTCCAATCTGAATTGACAATTAGAGAATAAATATAGGCAAAACATATAGATTGGCATACACGCCTATCCATGATGTCTCGAGTTTATTAAATTACTTTGCCAGAAGCGTAGAAGGATCAACGAAATTTTCATTTTTTATTATACTGCTGTAATCCGCAATTCCCGGTGTACCCAATCTCACTCGGTGTGCAATATTGTGGAATCAACATGAAAGATGACAACATTGTGCAAGGAAAAACATCATTTTAGTAATTTGTACAGGATGCTTCAGTGCTTTAACGTTATGTTCACTGACATATGTTCAAAACCGGTTATTTCTTTTATGCAGTCAGGCCTTTTATGCGTTCTACGCCCACTTAATCGTTGTGACTCAGTAAATTGCTCTTGTCTTATTTTAGGTGTCCTAAAGCGGTACTGTGGAATTACATAAGGTGGTTGGTGACCACATTGCCTTCGGACGTCCTAATTTGACTGTGCACATCTGGTTACTATAAACAATCCTATGCACAAATGGTGTGGCACAGATCAGGGCACTGGGTTCCTCCCAAACATGCAGCTCCATCTGTCATTTTCCCCAATGGTTGGTGCAATAGACCAGAATATCATTTTTAGGTAATTATTTCGCCTATTAAATGATTTAGCTAATTTACATTTCATTGAATGTTCTTTCCAAATTTGTTGGTGCAAAAACACGAGAAAACTTTTTTAAATGAAGGAAAATAATTCCGACTACTGTAGGTCGAATGATTTCTGTTGAGCACTGTTTAAACTCGAACAACCAACTTGGTGACTACGAAATTGCAAATTTACGGTTAAATGGTCTCTTTAATGATGTAAGGCCAATTAAGACATAAAGTATCCTCGTAATATCGTTGGCATAAATAGTTGGCCCTATAGCCCATAGAAAATGTGTTTAATGCTGAAAGTCTTCGAGAGAAAGAGCAGGATCTTTCATTGATTGAACAAAAAAGGGAGGGTGAAGTTGCCTAATGGATAATTTATAGAACATACACTATCATTGAAAATCAGTGTATAATTATTTATACTAGTCGAGCGTGGGTTCCCTTGTTCTTTGAAAAACGGAAATAATTATACAAGAATACACAATAAAAGCACAATAAGATACCGTACGTTGTGCCAGATGATCAGTTAATTGTTCTTAAACTTATGACGAAATTGCGTATCTAGACGTTCGAAATTTATCTGATTCGTGCTGTGACAAATACAGGCGCAGTTCCAATTATTTTAATTGTTAAATTATGTTTTTGATTCCGTTGCCGGACTCCATTTGTTGTTCACCATACAACATAAATCTTAAAAACAATCTAATGAAGGAGAGGAAAATCTTTAGAGTCAATTTGGAATAAAGCGTTAGTTAATGATGGCATAAGACTTGCACGAATCATTATCTGAATCTAGCTTCACTAAACGATTAAGAATGAATAAATAAACAAGTACGATACTGGATTAATCGAAATTACCTCATCTGTGCTTTAACTAACGTCGTCTGAAATTCGGTTGTTTTGATTCTTAGAAATTTTTCGACAGCCAATGGCGAATGTCTTCCTTAGTACGACCATCATCACAAATTTTAAAAAAACAAACTAATGCAGCTAGCGACTTGCCTCACGAGTTGCTTCTTTTTTTGCGTATAACTATTGTACAATTTGAGGCGCATGTAACTGTAATTCCATGTCAAATGTTGCTTAGAAGAATGAAAAAATTGCGAAAACGAAATAACTGGAATTACCCGATCAGCGTTTTGAATAAGACGGTCTGAATTCCAGGTCAGTTGTAACCAGAAGGATAAACCAATGTCAGCATGAACGGAAAGTATAATCTCATGCACATTTTTTTCGAGCTTACTGGCGACTCATCAGTAGTAGCCGGTATTATGCCTATTAACCACTATATATTTGGGTGAAGTATGTGGGATAATAGGACGGTACAATCTCCTAGACGAATGTGTAAACCTGCAATAGTGAAGCTAACATCGTATAGTCTACGACAATACGACTTCAATGCTAACTCACACTATATAATATATATACCGAGTCTGTAAAGGATATTAACACTATGGCTATTGTGTTAGTAACTGATACCTTTTTTGAAATCGATGAGTACCGGATACTAACACTATGGTTTCCGAGTCGGTACATGATACCTACCTGATGGATATAAATTTATGCTAAAGTTCACCCAAATTGAGAATTACAACAATTTCCGAACACCTGTTACTCCAGTTAATCCATACACTCTGGCCTTCATCGATATCAGTTATCACATTTCGCGGTAAGCATGACATCATTCAATTCAATATATTACAGTTAATACTGTTTGTTGCGAAGAGCTAATATATATGCAAGTATGTATTAGGTTTTGCGAACCTAGTAACAAATTAGTTCAGTTGTGACCAGAAGGATAAACTAAAGCCAGCATGAACGGAAAGTATAATCTCATGCACATTCGTTTCGAGCTTACTGGCGACTCACCAGTAGGAGCCGGTATTATGCCCTTTAACCACTATATATTTGGGTGAAGTATGTGGGATAATAGAACGGTACAATCTCCTTGAAGAATGTGTAAATCTGCAGTACTGAATTTAACATCATATAAAGTCTGCGACAATGCGACTTCAACGTTAACTCACACTATATTATATATTTACCGAGTCTGCAAGTGATATTAACACTATTTATATGCATCATGTTGGTACCATGTACCGACTCGGCAACCATAGTGTTAGTACCATATACCTTTTCGGTACAATAATGTTGGTATCAGTTACTAACCCAATAGCCATAGTGTTTGCATCCTTTGCAGACTCGATATATATATATATATTATATAGAGTGAGTTAGCGTGTAAGAATCATCTAAAACTATATATGATGTTAACTTCACTACTATATGTTTACACATTCGTCTGATAGATATACCCTCCTATTATCCCACAATCCTCACCAAAATATATTATGGTTAAAGGGCGTAATACCGGCTCCTACTGATTAGTTGCCAGTAAGCTCGAAACGAATGTGCTTCAGATTATACTTTCCGTTCATGCTGTCTTTGGTTTGAGCTTCTGGTCACAAATGAATATTTATTTAGATTCGCAACACCTAATACATACTTATATATATATATATATATATATATATATATATATATATATATATATATATATTAGTTCTGCGCAACAAAATGTATTTAACTGTTACATATTGAATTTCAGTTGCTTTTTCTTAAAAATATTTCGACATCCATTGGCGGCTTGCTCCATTAATTTCTTTTTCATAACTTGTTATGATGGGTTAACTGAAGAAGACAGCCAACGTATTTCAGAACATTTTGCAGAAGCAAAAAACTGCAATCAAGCCTTTATTAGACAAAACGCACATCAGGTATTAATGATTGGGGATACTGGATTAAGATTGGCTTATTATTTGGTTTATTATCACCTTACTGTTTAATCAATTATTGGTAGTGCAATTTTACCAAATGTCACCTTTTAACTGTTCTTTAATTGTATCTCGTTATTTATGGCTATTTTTTTGAGTTGAACCCGTATTAAAGAAATCTTAACGTTTTTCCTTACATTACTCATTCTTTCTTGAATTTATTTTAATATTTTTTTGCGTCTGCCCATCACCTGTTTTAATTCATGCTTTAATAAGTCTTCTTCTTTAATTAATTATTTTCACGATTATTTCGTTCTGTTCCTTTCTCATACCCATTGACATCACGTTGGTATGATAACATTTTAAATGTTAAGGATAAAACAATAAGGCTTACACGTGCAATGAGTAAATTATCATCCATTAACCGTAGATGGATGTACATGTGCATTGACTATATTTAACTGAACACATGATTTATGCATATACACATAATACACACACACACACACACACACACACGTGACAATGGGCCTATTTACCGATATGACTACAGCTGTTATATAACAAGCTAGTACTAAATCTTGATTTCTTTAAATTTCCAGGTTCACAGCTTGTTTTTTTAAATTTATTGGAGTGTTCTCAATGGTCCCGTGACTCTGAAGCCGTCCTTGAACTGCTTGTCTGGAAATTATTTTGATTTAGGTTTTCACGAAACAAGCTGTGCACATGGAAATGTAAATGAATCAAGATATTGCGAACTACGAATGCTATCAATTGTCCCACCACAGTCAATTCTAGTGTAGGGGGTTTATAACTAATGTAAGAAGTTTTGCGGGGTAGCTATCTAATTGGTGATGCTGTACCATTCCTACATATGCCTGGTAGCTGCTGTTGAGATCTGTGCTTATGATTAGTCCCCGACTTTTTTCCGATGGGTGATGTGAGAAGGCTAAGTCGAATCATCATACGTATATTGTACACAATGTTGCAAAGAAAAAATTCAATTCACAGTTAAACAAAACGGACCGTGCTCTAGACGGCAACAAAACGATATATTCACAAAATTAAATGTCTTATACACAAGTAATAATCAATTCACAGTTAAACAAAACAGACCATGCTCTAGACGGCAACAAAACGATATACTGTCAACACAAGTAATTATCAATTCACAGTTAAACAAACGTCTGAATCGTAATGAATACATGTAAATGATTGAAAATATATGATGATATAAATAAAGTCACGGGTAAATATTGTCACTGATAATTGATGGATAAAAATCATATAAAACCAGTCTTGAAAAAAATCACAAATAATTAATCCAGAGTTTGCTAGGTTTTTAAATTATTTAATTATAATAATCCGTTGAACTATAGAATTTGAGAATGTGATTGTGGAACATCTGATGTCCTGATGCGTGAAATCATATCTGAATGCAAAAAAAACTATCGATCCACATATGCACTATAATCCACCGCATGCTCCCTGCGTATTGCGCACGGGTGTGTATGGTTTATTAAACAAAACCCTGTTAATAACAATTAAAATTGCAGTTCAAGAAATCTCAATTAAAACTGCTTGAAACTAACAGAGATTATTTCTAAAATCACAGTTAAGAGAAATATTGTGTAAAACAGAGTTAGATTATTTGACCTTAAAGAGCACTATATTTGTCAAAATTGAACATTGTTTGGTAGTAACGCGGAGCCGCGTGTTACAGTAGCGTCAGCTCGAACGATGACAGTACTACGCAAAAGCCAATTCATTTTAAGGAATATATCAAGCCAGGCTCAATTAGAAATCGAGTGGCTGAGTTTAATTTGTATACGTCGATGTTTCATCTGTTTTTTTAAAAATTTTATCAATTAATTTGGCATGAGTTTATTATGAGTGTATTTGGCGCATTGGGCTCCCCACCATATAGTGTGACGGTAACCTTAATTATGTCATTTCACGTGTTGAGTATAAAAAATAGTCTACAGCTTGTTAAAGGCAAAGTAAACTTCAGCCAATAACGTCACATAGTCCATTGTACAAATCAGTAAAGGACATATACATATGCATATACAAGTGACACGCATCTTTCTTGTGAAATGTCAGTCAGAATTATAAACGATATGGTTAACAGAAATGTGACACTTGTTCCATTAGATAATTTTTAATAAATTATGTACAGTAGACTGTAGTTAGATTCCGAGAAGGGAATCCAAGATATATCCAACGAACTGCCCACTTAATTCGTCGTCTCCAAAGTAATCAAAGTTCTTGCTATGTTTTTAATAAACATCTGCGCCTCATTACTACTTAAATGGCAATATATAAGTGGTTACACATGTGTCGTAACGTTTATAAGAGATCGAATGGAAGAATTGTATAGACATTTGAACTGGCGCGTGGCCTAAAATATGGAGACAATTATAACTTTTATTATCAATCAAGTGTAACCGAAGTCAGCAAACAAGAAAAGTATGTTCAAATTAAAAGTGAATGGTGGGTATAATAAAGTATAGTTGAATGGAATATGCGTTCCGGTAATTTTGATTTAAGAAATGCAGGTACGTCTGTCATGAGACATCATAATTCCCACGCCCTAAGGCAGATGTACAATATTAGACTTCCTCTAATCACTACAAAATCTGATCAAATTAAAATCCGCCAGCCGAAGAAGATGAATTTGATACCGCGTATATGCTGGAGGTTAAGTCATTGTGGCCAAGATGGAACCAACGACTCTACAGACTGTAAACTATTTTCAGTTTCTGTTTGGATAGATTACTGTTGAAGGCAGCATCATTTTCATCGACATACCAGAAGGCCTACAGCCTTAATATTCAACCAAATAAGTAAGGCTCCAAATATTTCTATCGAGTGAGTCGGAGATATTATGTAATCGTTGTTACCAGACAGTTACCTCGATGGAGACAGAAATTGAGACAACCCATTGATCATTTTTACATTGAAATATAACTATACTATATATAAGGTCGGTATAATATAAATATTGCATGAGATAGAAAATGCAACTTAAAAAGTCGACCGGTTAAGTCTTTATTTGGCTATTACTCAAGTATATGCCAGAATTGACAAACGATTGATGATTGTCCAAAAAAGAAGAACCAAGTAAATTTGGTGGATTGTTTTTGCAATGATTCTAGATTGAGTCAAAGATGTTGGAGTATATAGAATCGAAGATTCCTATTTAAATTTTCACCGATTAAAATTCAGTCTGCGGTAAATTCTTGACATTAATTGAAGAGTTCTCAATAAGAAGGAATATTGTCTACTGGATAAATTGCCTTTGCTACCTGGTTTAGACTTTAGGTTATACTGACAACATATATAAATTAAATCATACCAGTAGTATTCATATCACTATAAATTCACGAAGAGCCATGAAATCTTTTGAATAATGAATGATCGGTGGTAGCTATGTAAAAATTCAAGTCTTCAAAGAATCCAAATAATTTCGAACTGAAGGAAAGGTCAATCAAAATCGTAAGTCTTTAAATTGCTTGTAGTGTGGTGTAGAATATAGAATCCCAACTCCGAATCACTCCGCGTCAATATCTAGACAGTTAATGAAGAGCTCGTTATATGGACGATACCATCCAACTAGTTGAATTTCTTTCACTATCTGAAGAAATTTTTATTTCACACAGGAAAGATATACATAATGAAAATCCTGTCAATTCTCTTCAAATCACTACAATTTCCTTATATTTCATATTTTCCTGAGTATAATGACAGAACTGCGGCCGTTTTTAAGAAATTCAGATGATAATGTGTCCGAAACAGGTCCCAACTACACGAAGTGTTATCTGAAAACATAAGTTGGTATATGTTTTATAATTGCGCGTGATATATGGGACGTGTGTCGCAGTCGGTCGAGCATTAGAAACCGAAGAAACTGTCACGGTTTGAATCTCGTTGGCAGCAATTTTGGAATTTTATTGAAGTTTCCAATATGGACGAAACCGATCTACTTGACGAGTCACCTATGCTATCTGATGCAGTGTTTAGTTTATAGAGGCAAAATGTAAAAAACGAAGTTCTGCCAAAGGACATAACACCATTATATCTTCCTTAAGAACAATGATGTCTGCAGAATATGACCGATAGGTGGGGATTAGATACAACTTCAAGTCTTAGGAAATTCCAAATAGGTTCCACCTGAAGGTTAACCAGAAAACGTAAGTTGGTATACGTCGTATGTGACACGAGTGGCCATTGGATAGGCTCAGATTCTAAAACATGTGTCCCGATTCGAGTCCCGTCCGCAATTAGTTCCGAAATAACTTTAAAATTCCCAATAAGGACAAAACCGGTCTACTGAATGAATTTCCTTTGCTATCTGATTCAATGTTTACTCCTGATATTGATATATATATATATTCATATATATATATATATAAATTGCTAATGAACAACTACCCAGAGCGTTTCATTGATCTCAAGATCAGACCACAGCAGATTCGCACTAGAGAGGATACCGTCAAGCAGGTTTTCCTAAACTTACCATTTAGAGGCGACATACCACCTCAATAATTGCACGGCTGCTGAATAGAATAACTAAGGAGAATTTTCCAAGTGTTAAAGTTAATATCACATTTAGTACACAGAGAATCATGAGGTTGAACGCCAAAGATCAATTGTCAATTCTCTCCAAATCATTCATACTCCACAAATTCTCATTCATGTGCGGTAGCACATATATCGGATGTACGAAGAAGCAATTGATGAACAGAATCCAGCAACATTTAACACATAAATTGATTAACAAAGGCTTGGCACCGTCAGGGAAATCAGCTATTTACGACCATGTATTGGCAACGGGGAACCCAGTCAATTCGACTAATTTCACAATTCTACATAAAGCAAAATCAGAAAAATTATTGTTTATTTATGAAGCCCTTTATATAATACAACAAGCACCTGACCTTAATATTCAAAAGTTTCATCAACTTGATATTCTAATCGACTGGCCATGAATAACAAATTTCAACAACAATTTACTAGTATCCAGGCAAGACCGAAAAGACACTCGACAAGAAACAACAAATATTCAATCGGATTGGCAATGAACTGAAGAGGAAAAAACAGATGCGCATACGGTGTTAGAAGTTTCCAAACAATATGAGCGTTCAACACTGCAATCCACACGCGCTGTTACCAAGTGAAGAATACAAATTTGCGCAAACATGTGAAACGAAGGACTACTCTTGGAAAAATAGCACTCGTACACGTAACAGCGAACTATTCGAACAGATGGTTAATTCGCAAGCCATCAGATACAATAATGACCAGATCTCAGACATCACTTTGCAATGTAGTGAGAAGGACCTTTACATGCAAGAAGGAACACACACAGACACAAATGCAAACACACTTACCAATCAGCCACAACAAGAATTAGAAAACTGAGTCATATTTGTTGCCACCCACATATTCAAATGAAAACCCAGAAGGTGTATAAATGAAAGATTGTAGAGCGATTTTTGGTATTCTCGAAATAAATTGTCATTATCCACTTTTTTATTAATGTGTTCTTTCTTCCTAATTAGATATATATATATATATATATATATATATATATATATATATATATAAGTAATTGAAACTAGGCAAACACATACGTCTACGAAAATTAATCATTTTGCGGCGTACAGGTATTGCTACCTTGATTTATGGGAATTTTAATAGTCAGGCGTATTTTTAAATAAAATGAGTATTTTTGTACACGCTACTATCATAGATATCCAAAATTTGACGTAACTGTCAAAACTCGCCATTACACTGTATTTAGCGAAGTAATTTAAAACTTAAAAGGCCATGTTCACAGGCATATTATCTGCAAAAAAGTTCAAGCTTTTACTCAGATCTGTTTTACAGATGGATAGATAAATCTTGCCTAATGTTGCGTATATATAAGCTTATATAAATAAATGAATATACTCTGTTGTTCTAACCACTGAGCCACTACGCGGCAGAATGGGAAATGCGTTATAAACTGATCTGGGATTTGTCTAACTCTGAGATAGTCTAATTACACATTTCAATAGCAAATTATCGGTACCCGTTTCCGGATACCTTCCTAAGTCCAAAGTTCCTCATACTAAATAGACACCAACTGACAAAAAAAGTGTCAAATCTCATGTTAGCCGTTCCATTTATGCGTGTGGCCGGTATATCGTTTAATATCTACTGTTATTTCATATGATAGATGCACGTCACAAAGTTTTGTGTTTGTGCGTCTATACTACTAAATATTCAGTTAATTATAACTACACAAACACACATACATCAATCTAAATGAATGAATGCTAGTAACATGTTACAGAAGTTAGGCTAATTGTTCTATTATTTCCCTGTGAATGAACTTCGTTAAAAGTGGGCACAGAGGCTAGTGATGCAGTCGAGTTAATAAAAATTCACATATGGTTAAAGAATGCCATGATATGTGAGGGAAAATATAATGAAATAGAACGCTTCCGAAATGTAGACCAGACATGAACATTAAGAAAATAACCAAACAAAATAATGACCATTGTAAGGAAAGATCTTAATTAACCGTGTTTATAAATAGCTGTTAATCATATTAATGGTCGAACGATAACAGACAAAATCTGTTAAGAACTAAAGTGTGCACTTTTGTCTTTTGCTAATGTTAATAAATGATTAACAAGAAGTAGACAATTAAGGCCTCATATCAGCGAAATTTAAGTTGTTTGTTTTGCAGACAAAAATGTATAGGCAATTGAATATAAAAGGCAAAAAAATGTTCAAATTTGACCAGAATGATAAATCAAATTCAGCGTGAACGAAATACATACTCTCATGTAGGCATGTGTTCCATACGTACTGGTGTGGTTCTGGTATAGTACTGATGTAACGGGTCAGAACTATTTAACCACATATTGCCTAAATGAAATTCAAATTTCATTTACTCGGTGCCAATTGGAGCAAGCAAAATTTACCATGTACCAAAGGGGTGCGAGCTTACGCTTGCAAAAATATATAAGCACGGCGCATTCACCATGCTCGTCATAAACATGTTTGATGTCTGCTGCAGTGCACCAAGGGTGATTGCTGTCTTACGTCATAGTTGACTGTTTACAAACACTGACTTCTGGATTTGCGTCTGTCACGCTGTGTCACCTGTGCACAACTAGTCATACGGATCGATTATCTATCAATCGGACTGTTACGTGTGCCAGCCCCCACGTTGTTGCCACAGATCTTTAACAAGACAATTCTGAGCATTCACAAAGCAACTCACCCCTCTGCTTACAACTCCACAACGAAGGAACACCAGCCAGTCAACCAGAGCCAGCCTCAAGTTTCTAGGAGTATTTCTAGGCATCGCAACACATTAAACTTTCACGGCATTTGCTGGAGAACGCAATTCCTACCCTGATAAAGGCCACAAACAGTAATTGTCTATCAGTATCTAAGCCTTTGACTACTTTGTAACGCCGCACAGCACTTACTTAAAGCCGGGGCGTTTACATTAGCTAAATAAAATTATTTTTTCTTTATCTCAATTCCTGAACTTTAATCCACTGATTTTTTATCACTTCCAAGTTAAACTCATCATTGCTAATCTGCAAATAGCGGCTTGATCCACATTTTCCAATCTATCGTCGAGTTCCATAGATGGCAATAAAAAGTAGAAACGCGATCATTCATGCGACAAACTATAGTTCTTCTACATTGTGCAAAGGGTAAATTTATATTCAACTGTTGGATATATCAAGTAATAACTACTTGATTCAGAGAAAAGTTGTTGCATTACCAGGGCAACCAGTGATTTTCATATTTTAAATTGCGTTTTCATTATCATTATTCGGTCTGTTGTCGTCTTCTATAAATGACCCTGGATGTTGTAAACGCGATTCTATGGTTCGGGACCATAAAACAAAATTGTTTTTTGGCTTTCATTCCATGTTTGTTTTGATGGCATTTATTTATATGGAGATGCCAGAAAAAGTTTGTCGGTTTAATTTTTGCCTGCTATTGCTGGCTTCTTTCTTTCGAGCTGCACTCATTAAATTGCGCATTTAATTGTTTGTGCTACCTTTATTGATATAACGGAAATATCTCATTTCTTTGTTCTGGTTATATTTTTATTGAGATATATTAAATTCTATGTTTTTGAAAGCGATCTTATGTCAGTCTGCGTGAATATAATTATGTTTCTAAGTATTAAGCGCGGCGCACTTTCTAACAATTCATCAACCCCGCGACGCAAGATGAAATCAATGTGCACACTTCAGAAAATTGTCAAATTATATCGTTTAGTCTTTAAGGTTTAGGCTTATTGGCATTGTTCGAAATTTAATTTTGCAAATGGCCAACCACGATTTGTCATTATGGAACAGATATCATGCCATTAGTCGAAGTGATAATGAATTAACTGGTTATGGTAGTATGTTATACACACACACAGACACACACACATATATACATATATATATATATATATATATATATATATATATATATATATATATATATATATTGCCAGGTCTTTTAGCTCGTGTTAATATTGCTTCTCAATGAAAAGAGAAAGCTAATAGACCGCTTTCGTCCTCATTGGGATCTCATTACGTTCTGTCCGGAATGTGACGAGAATACGGCTCGAATCCGGTCACCAAAACAAAAGATTAACCAAGACACATTAGTTAGTATATAACTGAAAGTTGCGTGTAATGAGTGGAAGGGTGGCTTAGTTGTTAGAGCACCAGATTCCGAAGCAGACGTGCCCAGGTTCGAGACCTGTCCGCGGCAAATTCTTGACAGCTCCTGATGAGTTTCCAATAAGGATGAAACCGATCTACTGTAAAATAAATTGTTTTAGTGACAAATGTATGCAAATTATGGGTCAGCTTTTAAAATAAAGATCGCAACATTGATTAAAATTAATTATCTCTGCCCGCGCAACCAATCCTTGTTTAACATAAAGATTATCTGGAATATAACAGGAAATTTCATGTTGTATCAGGTTTTGGTGTCGCGTTTGACGAGAAAATGACTACGAAGGAAATATGCCATAGTAAGACACCAAGTCGCGGCAATCGTGACAAGTGATTCAGGATTTTTTATTAAGTACGAAACCTGTCAACCTAATACATTGTATGAAAATTTTAGTTTATTTACATATGGCCAGGTATTTTAGCTCGTGCTGACCATGATAATTCTTTAAATCAAGTTTGCGAGCTTGAAGTAAACACCCGTTCCATTGTATTTAACCAGTCATCGAACAACATAACAAAACTACCGCCAGCCGCAACGCACAGAAACGCTTCGACCTTCCATGATTATCATCAGAGTACGACGGCAAACTGACTATCGAGGATCAAACCGCATTGAATATATATATGGAAATCAAATTTAGATATGCGACTCTCACATCTAGCAGTCTTGCATACATTTTAGGAGACTGAAAATGCCGGCTGCACAATTTCTACGCAGTCACAAACATTATCTGTTTGCAGCTTTCGCCAAATATACATATAAAGGCAATACAATTTAACTATAATTGATTGCGCGGGTGCTGGTAAAATATCTTTAAATCAAGTTTGCGAGCTTGAATTAAACACCAGTCCCATTGTATTTAACCAGTCGCCGAACAACATACCAAAACTACCGCCAGCCGCAACGCACTGACGCATTTCGAACTTCCATGATCATCATCAGAGTACGACGGCAAACTGACTATCGAGGATCCAACCGCATTTAATATATATATGGAAATTAAATTTATATGTGAGACTCTACCATCTAACAGTCTTGCATACATTGCACGAGACTGGAAATGTCGGCTGCACAATTTCTATGCAGCCACAAACATTAACTGTTTGCAGCTTTCGCCACATATACATATATAGGCAATACAATTTATACAATAATTGATTGCGCGGGTGGTGGTAACAATTCTTTAAATCAAGTTTGCGTGCTTGAAGTAAACACCAATCCCATTTTATTTAACAAGTCGTCGAGCAACATAGCAAAACTACCGCCAGTAGGATTGCTCAGTTTATGCTCAGTCCTTTCTCTGTCTTTATTTTTGTTTCTAAATGAAAAGAGACGTTGCTTATAGATGATACATTGGCTATTTCAAAATAATATTTAGTTCCCAATATTCCCAAGAAGAGCCATCTTCAAAATTTGCTTATCGGTCAGTTATTGTATATATATATATAAACCATATATATATATATATATATATAACTTCATAAATCATATAAAAATAAAATCTGTGTACAGTAAAAGATTATAGTCATTAAGTAGACGGATTCAGTTTTATATAAAAAAATGACATGCTCATTTCGTCCTGCCCTCCTGATCATAAATAAACTGACTTGTTTTTAGGACTTACCAGGAACATTTCTTTTAATCAAGTTTGCGAGCTTGAAGTAAACACCAATCCCATTGTATTTAACCAGTCGTCGAACAACATAACAAAACTACTGCCAGCTGCAACGCACTGACGCGTTTCGACCTTCCATGATCATCATCAGAGTACGACGGCAAACTGACTATCGAGGATCAAACCGCATTGAATATATATGGAAATCATATTTAGATATGCGGCTCTCACCTCTAGCAGTCTCGCATACATTGAACTTGACTGGAAACAGGAACATGTTGTACACGAAAGGCGAAATAAACCAAATAGCTATTTTGGGGATATTTTAACGTTCCATTTTGCACTTGTTTAATACCTTTTTAATTTTTCATATATAACTAAATACATAAGTGTATTACTTAACTTATAAGCAAATGCGCATAGGTCAGACGTCCACAAAAAATAATTTATATTTCAAATAGAATAATAATTTGTTAAATTGTATATACGCTTATATGCATATATATATATATATATATATATATATATATAAACATTTTATTCGTTACCAAATACAATTCATCAAGGAGTCAGGTTTCGTTCTTACTGAGTAATCCTCAATGTCGTGAACTGGTGTCTCAGTATGACACATATCCTTTGCAATCTTGTTCTTGTCAACTGCGACAAAAAACCTCATACTTCAAACATCTTTCAGTTATACTCCAGCTAATCTTTATGATAAACAAACATTGGTTGCGTGGGCGGTGATAACAATTAATTTTATTCAAGGTTGCGATCTTGATATAAACACCTGACTAATTATTTGCATACATTTGTCACTAAAAACGATGAATTTTATAGCATGGCCAATCAATTTATCCAATAGACCGTTTTAGTTCTTATTGCGAACTCATCACGTACTGTCTAGAATTTGCCGCGGACAGGGCTCGAATCTGGGTATCAAAACGAATGGCTAACCAAGAAACATCTGTTAATATATAACTGAATATTGCGTGCAATGTGCAGATTCCAAAGAATACCTGTCCAGGTTTGAGCCCTGTCCGATTTTAGTGAAAAATTTATGTATGTATGTAAAGCATACCCTGTGACTAAGGTTGCAGTGTCCTAAGTTTCCTAGAGCCGGATGTAATTCCGCAAAACAATGTATCGTGCATCAAAATTTACTTAAACCTACTCTTATGATACGCGATGATTTTAGGCAATTAACGAATAGAGTCTCAGGTAGTCAAGTTTTTGGCTTACTGAAAAATCCAGTTTTCCTGGAATTCTGACATTCCCGTCAGAGTTCCCTTCAATAGACTTACATTATTTCATCACCTGGCACGCTTACACTTAGCACGTCGTAGTTCACTTAGCATTTACTTTTAAATTTCTCGTAATGGTACAGATAAAACATCCGTAGACTATATAACTAGTTATGGATCGTTGGTCATGATGATAAAAATATTTAATTCACAGGCCTGTGTATATGAAAATTCAGTATAAAATTTAATATACGCCTTTATCGAAATTCAAATATGCTAATTATTAAAAAATAATTGATTGCGCGGGTGGTGGTAACACTTCTGGTATGGATTTACTGGAGTAACAGGTGTTCAGAAATAGTTGTAATTCTCAATTTCGGTGAACTATAGCATAAATTGATATCCATCAGGTTGGCACAATTTACCGACTCGGAATCCATAATGTTAGTACCATGTACCTTTTCGGTACAATGTTGGTATCGGTTAATAACGCAATAGCCATAGTGTGAGTATCCTTTACAGACTCGGTATATATATTATATAGTGTGAGTTAGCATTGAAATCGTATTGTCGTAGACTTTATATGATGTTAGCTTCATTATTGCAGGCTTACACATTCGTCTAGGAGATTGTACCGTCCTAATATCCCACATTCTTCACCCAAATATATAGTGGTTAAAAGGCGTAATACCGGCTCCTACTGATGAGTCGCCAGTTAGCAAGAATCGAATTTGAATAAGATTATACATTCTATTCATGCTGCCTTTGGTTTATCCTTCTGGTCATAACTGAACTAATTTGCTATTAGATTCGCAACACCTAATACATACTTGCACATATATTATTTCTCCGCAACAAACAGTATTTAATTCTGGCGATAGTTTTGCTGTTGTTCAACTACTGGCTAAACAAAATGGGATTGGTATAATTAAACGAACATTGGTTGCGCGGGTGGTGATAACAATTATTATAATCAAGGTTGAGGTCTTGATATAAACACCTGACCCATTAATTACTTACATATGTCAGTATAAACTAAGAATTGTATAGTGTAGAAAGGCAATTCATCCAGTAGACCGGTTTCGTCCTTATTGGGAACTCATCAAGTACTGGCCAGAATTTGCCGCGGACAATGGGATTGGTGTTTATTTCATGCTCGCAAACTTGATTTAAAGAAGCGCTTATTATTACGTCTAATTTAAATTGAATTAGTTATTTTTTTCGATCGTTGTTACTTGTAGCATTTACATAGTCACTCCTTAGGGACATTTTTATTTATAAATATATAGAGCTATATTTTGGTGTAACATTAACATTTATTCCTGATCATTTTGGTAAGTAAAGAACTGTGATAATAAAATAATACATTTAGAACAAGTCTTTATGTTTTATTGCACACACACACAAAGCAAGCGGAAAATTTGGTTACTGCATTGTGTTTTTTTATTTGCAGTTTTAATTGGCTAAGGCTTTAATGAGATTCTGGCAACAAAATGACAGAACACTGCTGAAACCAACAATAACGCTTGACTCTTTGTGTGCACAATAAAACAAAATGCCTTGTTCTAGATGAATTTATTGATAAACCTACGTGAATATTTTTGTCACGTTTACAAAATGACCACAAATAAATTGTTATCTCACCTCAAAATATTTTTCTATAAATGTAGAAATAAAAATTCCTCAAGAAAGGGATTATGTTATTGTGCCACAATTTACAAAATTAAGATTTGTTATAACATAGTATCAAATGAGCGAGGTTAAACAAAATCTGCTTCCAATAAAACACTGCATTTAATGTAACATTTTAACCTACTACACTAATTATAAGTTTAATCTTTGAAACGTGTAGGCCTTAGTGATCATTTACTTTATTCTTCAATCGTAAAAAAATTCTTAAACGAGTGTATATACTTGATATATGCAACCATCCCATTTTTCAACCACATAAGCTGTATTAGCGACTTATGTACCTGGTAAAAGAATTATATTCTTGACAAGTTATATATTGCGTAGCCGACAGTCAAATCGATGGGAATGTATGCGAGAGCATTAACTGTACTAATCGGTTCTAAAATGCAAAAAAAATTTTAATCTTTAATTTTCACTGTGTTTTGATGATCAATGTGGAAGGCTAAAACGTTTCAGTACTTCCTAACAACAGCAATCTTTTTTAATTATTAGACAAATGAAAAATATCAATTTTTAATTATTTAAGTCAGAAAAGATTATTTTCGCGTTTTTATTTATGATTTATTCACATAATTATCCACATTTATTTCAAAAGTTCGAAAAATTCGTTTCTTTGTGCGTCTGATACGATATTGCCTAAACGTATTTATAAATTGTGCATATTTCATACTAGGTGTAATTTTATTGAAGTCTACTTTTATAAACGCTGAAACTCAGTTTCTATGCCCTTTCCTAAGTAAATCACCTTTATATACTTTTGCATAATAGCTGGTAAATTGTATATATTGTGCGTCTCATGTTTTCGTATGACATATTCGTCTAGATGAAAACAAATCTTCAATACATATTAGCAAGTTGTCCAAGAAACAGATATGTCTGTGCACTTAAAATCAGGATTCTGCAATTAATTACTGGGACGACCAATTTTTATTAAATTATAGTGTCTCATCTATATATTCCATACTAAATCTGGAAAAATACAGCAAGTATTGATTTTTTTCTAAACGATCCATAAAATCAGTCGCTTATTAAGCGTGCTGTTCTTTCCTTATATATATATATATATATATATATATATATATATATATATATATATATATATATATATATATATATATATATATATATATATATATATATATATATATATATATATATAACGCTGCCTCCTATCGGTTCTTTGCTATTAATATTGAATTGGAAGTTAGAAAATAACGTATATTAAAGAGTTTCAGTGTCAAACTATGTTTACTTTATCCAGCTAACCTTTCTGTCATACTGATATATGTGTTGATGAGAGCGAGTTAGACACGAGACCTCGGCTTACTACGTGAATAACTCGATCTCTAAAGCTATGAATTCCAAAGATGATCATGTAGATAAACGAATATATATATATATGGCAATACTTTACACATTATAACTGAAACATCCATTAAACACACGTCTATCACGTTGTGTCTGTTAATTGCTTTGATTAGAATATCGTGTCCGCTTTCTGAGATATTAAATTAACAAATATAATTGATTTTTATTATTTGCCATTAATAAATAAACAGACTTATTTGACAATAAAACAAACATAACATTATAGGAGCAGTCATATGCCGCATAAAACACAAAAAAATAATATATTCTATTTTTTATTTCAAATGGTGTTGGAACAAATTTTTCAATAAAACCATTATCATTGTTTAAAGGAAAAACTTTTTCAAGAAAGGAAGGTAACAATGAAATAAGGGAAAAATTCGCGTCTATATAAGACATTTCAGTTTTTCAAAGCCATTATTTATAACCAATAGAATAATGTGCCACCGACAGATAGTGTTAATGATTGATAAAGATAAATTAGTGCAGCTTCGTCAATTTAAACAAAAATTTTTTATACTTCATCACGTTATAACGGCGCTTATTGGACTCTTAAGCTTAAATAAAATACGATCAACACAAGACTTGGTGACAATGTAAGCATATGATAGAACGACAGAATTAAATACAGAGTAGTAATTTTTGAGTTTATAAGGCTAATAAATTAATCGCTAAATAGAGAAAACATAAACTAAACGCTTGCAAACTTAGAAGCATTTACGGTGCACAATGCCAGGACCGGATTCGTCGTACTCCTGCTTAGAAATCCACATCTGTTGGAAGGTAGATAAGGAAGCCAAGATGGAGCCACCAATCCATACAGAGTATTTACGCTCTGGTGGGGCTACAATCTTCACTTTGATAGTAGCGGGTGCCAGGGCAGTGATCTCCTTTTGCATTCGATCAGCAATACCCGGATACATGCTGGTACCACCAGACATAACAATGTTGGCATACAAATCCTTGCGGATATCGACATCGCATTTCATGATCGAGTTGAATGTAGACTCATGAATACCTGCAGATTCCATGCCAATGAAAGCAGGCTGGAACAAGGTTTCAGGACAGCGGAAGCGCTCGTTGCCAATTGTGATCACTTGCCCATCAGGAAGTTCGTAACTCTTCTCTAAAGATGAGCTGGAAGCTGCCGTGGCCATCTCCTGTTCAAAGTCTAGGGCGACGTAGCACAACTTCTCTTTTATGTCGCGCACGATTTCACGCTCAGCAGTGGTCACAAAACTGTAGCCGCGCTCAGTTAAGATCTTCATCAGGTAGTCAGTGAGATCGCGACCGGCCAAGTCGAGACGCATAATAGCATGAGGAAGTGCATATCCTTCGTAAATTGGTACAGCGTGAGACACACCGTCGCCGGTATCGAGGACAATGCCAGTAGTACGACCGGAGGCGTACAACGATAGAACGGCCTGAATACCGACGTACATTGCGGGTGTGTTGAATGTCTCAAACATGATTTGTGTCATCTTCTCACGGTTGGCCTTTGGGTTAAGTGGAGGTTCAGTCAGTAAGACTGGATGCTCTTCTGGTGCGACTCTCAACTCGTTGTAGAATGTGTGATGCCATATCTTCTCCATGTCATCCCAGTTAGTCACGATACCATGCTCGATTGGGTACTTGAGTGTTAGAATACCTCGTTTTGACTGAGCTTCGTCTCCAACGTAGCTGTCTTTCTGTCCCATACCGACCATCACGCCCTGTTATGATTTTTAATAAGGTTTTTCAAATAAAAACTAATTAGTAACATAATTATAAACACAATGTATGTTTACAATTTTACTGTGTAAAAATTTTTTTTCTTTTAAAAATACTATAGAATGACTGTGATAATACCATTGTGCTCATTAATATACATTTAAATATTTATTGGCATTTGTTCTTAACCTCTAATCAAATTTTCGCCAAAATGAGCTTGCGTTTTAAACTTCAAGTTTATTTGATAACGGTTTTTCGAGGAACGATTTTTCAATTATTCTATTAAATTATTTTGGATAAGAATTTTTACGGAAAAAAATAAATTCTTAATTATAACGTGTTTATCTATGATTGTACTAGACTTTCCAGTCGACGATTTTAAAATTGCACTCATTCTGGTGACTAAACGCACACAAATTTCAGAATTTACGGACCTAAATTTGGTCCCAAATTCGTTCGTCAATCTATTTGTTTTTTGTTTTTTTTATCAGTATAATTATAATTGGTACTTGCCAAATTATTTGTAAATATTTTTTATTGTGCTCATGCCTGAAAAATAAGCAATCGATTATCTTAAAAAGTTAATTTTTGTTATTAAATTTTTTTCATCTTTCTCTCTCTCACTTACTCTTTTCTAGTTACAATTATACTTTTTTGAAAATATTACATTTATTATTTTATGATTATTTGATCATGAATAAAATGTGAAGTTTATCTCTGAAATACATAAAAAAGCATTTCTTCGGCTTCATTTTGACGAATATACTTTCGTTTGAATGAGTAAGCCAGTCTTATTTATGAATTCATAAACTTTGACGGCTAAAGAATTGACATTTTCCTACAGTAGAACGTATATAGGACAGGTGTTAACAAGTTTCCAACAGACTTCACAAGCATTATTTATAGGAATTGATTAGAAATTTCATAGCACCTTCAGTAAAATTAACAACTTTGCTCTCTATTCTTAAAGCTCGAAACACAGCCAACTTAAAGAATTTCAACGTTCTGCATTAAGAAAAAACAGTAACAAATATTATTCAAGTAAGAATCTATTCAAACCAGGAAATAACCACCCTAATTGTATGTATTAAATATCAACCAAAATGATATTGTATTCAGGTGGTCACACATCACTAAAGCCATCAAGAACATCTTTGTTCCTGTACCGACTCCACTATTCTTCGATTAACTATCTTCAACTTTTCAACCCTATTGGAATAATCATTAATATCAGTGCTTTGATCTATACAACTAGAAGGTACTCAATTACAAAATACCTAACACGATATTGTCAGTCTATGACTGGAAAGCAGATTTGGAATTAATTGAAGGAACAAACAAAATTCACAAGGAATTCATTTTTTTATGCATCAGACAATTAAGTTATAGTCTGGTTAAAGGAAACTATATCAAAAGAAGTAACGCAGTTCATCAGGCATTACATATAAATGCAATGAAAATCATCTCTAGTACCACACTGACTCACGCTCCCACACAATAATTAATTTTAAGCCAATCGTGCGACTAATTTAATGAAATACAAATTAAACGAAAATCAGACTATTTCTATTTACAAATAAAATGGAAACCCATAAAAAGTTAAAACTACCAAAATGGATCTCCATAAACTAGTATTTCAAAAAATACATTAGCCCATTTACACTTAATAAAATTTAAATAACACTGTTTTTGTCAAAAAGATCTATTCAAAAGATTTAAATTTAACCGCATTTGTAAAGCTCACCTAGATGTGTTCATAAATAGCCTCGTTCACACACAAACACACACACTTTGACTCTAGGAATATAATCACAAATATCGATTATGGTTTTTTTCAATCAGATATTTGTTCGTTAATGCCGATGTGCTACTGTACTATCTGCCCAAGTATCTAAAAGCATTTCGTTTTATTATGCCAATGGTGAACATGTAATAGCAAACATTATAAGAAAGAGTGTTTAATATCAATAATTTTAGCAATCCAGTTGAAGTTAGTATAAGTAAGAACATAGCATTCATCAAATTAATAACATTGACCAGAAACAAAAAATTGCAGTTGTATTTTCTGCTTCTCCTTTACATTAGTATTAACATGTGCGGATAGCTACTTAAGATACAATGGTAGGCTAGCTTTCACTGAATAAATTTAGGCATTATCGCATGATTGCACATAAAAATTTGTTTATTTGAATCTGCGATTGAGAACTAAACACTAATTATTTGGCAAGGTAGAACCTTTTTAAATATTACAATCTGACGCATGAAACATTATATTCGTAGTCATTAAATATCGAATAAATAATATATATTTTAAAAATATATATGTAATATCTGTGATTTTTTATATTCGCAAGCTTGCATTATATGTACATTTCATCAAACATGCAAGAAATGCTCCTCTTAAATAAATTAATAAATATAATAATTTATTGGATTTAAAACTTCATTTTAGTTTGTGCGTAGTCTTGATCAATTAAGAGATGCATGTACTAAAAATAAGTAACATTATATATCTTGCAGAATTTTAGTTTTATAATAAATCCGACGAAACAATTAAATAAAGAAAAGTGTTTATTTTGGAAATATGCGCCATATTTTAGATTGAATGTTAAATGAAGCAATTGTGAATTAGGTTTTACACATCTAGAAACAAATTAGTTCAAATAGGACCAAATTGGATAAAACAAAGTCAGCATGAACAGCATAACATTCTAACTTAAAATTAGATTATTACTTTTAAGGACGATAAAACCTGGGATATTTATTCTTCGGAGTAATCCGTGAATTCGGTAGAAAAAATAATTAAATTACTTATTTGACCGTATGAAGTGAAAATTTAAGATAACACTTAATAGAAACCATAGTTTAATTTTTTACTAAAATGATGTAATTAGGAAGTGGTTTTCATCTGAAAACTTGAAAGTGCATGTGAAATAACTTTCCATAATGCTAAAATAAAAACCTCTTAACTAGACTAGAAACTGACAAGATTGCAAATAGTGAAACCATTCGTTTCGATTATTACTATAAGTGAATCCGTAGATGCGTAAAAGTGGATAACCCAATATGTTTGCGAGAAACAAGGTACATGCTAGAGGATATTGCAAACTTGCCTTTTATAAATGATAGTTTACTAAGCAAAACTGAATGTTTTAAATGGTTGAATTGCGGTTAACGCGCGATACTCCTTTTCTTACGCTTATTTTAAATTTCTTAGTTTTCAAAAATAAGTTGTCCAAACTTTGATCCGATTCCAACCCTCTACTTTCTATTATACAAAAGAAAATAGCTTTTATAATTATGTATAAGTTATTGCGTACCTTACAACGAATATGACCAGAGAACACACTGAAGTCAGCGTGAACATATGTGTAAACCTTACGTACAAATGCGTTTCGTGTTGGCTGGCGATAGTTTAGTAAGAGAAGGTATAACACCCAAAAGTCACTATACCTTTGGTCAGGTAATATAGGACAGTGGGATCATAAAATTTCCTATCCGTACGTATATGAAAGCGATAGCTGTGCCAAACTCATATAAAGCCGTCACCAATAAAGCTTCGAAGACTACTCGCTAAATAGAATATGTATCAAGCTTGAAATTCGTCAGTGTAGCGGTGAGATATTATATGATTTATTAGCACAAAATAATTATATAACCAATTTATAACAAATTTATTTAGGAAGAACCAGAAGTATGAACCAAATTCACCATGAACGGCAGATTTAATCTCATTCCCAAATTTATTTCTTGCTTACAAGTGTGCTAATGCTAAGCCATTTAACAAATACATACATGGTTAAGGAATGTGAGACAATAGTTCTAGTGAAGCATCTCAATATTAATTCGCTGCTGGGTTCCACACAGCACAGCTCTTTAATTACTACTTCGTTGTATAGCAGATGATGTGAGTGTTGTCATCTTTGCACTATAATATAACCAAAGAGGCAGCGATTAGTAAAGACTACGCGTTTAGGCTGTGTATTAACTTCTGCGCACCTAGTGACAAATTAATTCAGATAGGACCAGACTTGTAAGCAAAAGTCAGCGTCAACGGCACGTTTAATCTCATGGACACATTCGTTTTGTGCTTACTGGCAACTCATCAGTAACAACTGTTATTACGCCCTGTACCCATTATATATTCTGATAAGTAATGTGTGAAAATAGAACGGTACCCTCTCCTATACGTATGTATAAACATGGAGTAGTGAAGCTAACTTCATGTAAATTCTTCGAAAATGCGACTTCAAAGCCAACTCTTTATGTATAATATGTATACCAAGCCGGACAATGCTAACAACGCTATAGTTGTTGTGACAGTACCTGAAGCAATTTCTATGGTTGTCGAAAAGCTACATGGAACCAACACAATGTATTTCAAGATATGCTAAAGTTCACCAAAATTGAGAATTTCATCTGCTACTGGATCCATGTTACTCCTGCAAATGTATATCCTCTGGCCTTGATTTTTATGTAAAGAATTCGCAATTCGGCACATAATAAATATTTTCAGAATATGTATATTCCCATACATAATGATATATAAAATTTGGATAGAAATTATAAAGTTATACGAAATTAACATGTAATAGTTAACATACAGAAAGAATTTTCAAAAAATTTGAAGGAAGTTTACCGTGTATTATTGTAGGAATTTTATTCATGCTACTATTAGTAAGCTCAAATATTTCTTCAAAGTTACACTGGCAGGTTAGCTTTGACTGAATAAATTGAGGTATTAAATCAGGGGTGTATATAAATATTTTTTTACTTAAATCTGCGGATGTCAATTAAAAACTAATTATTTGGCATATTAAAACATTATTAAATATTATGAAATGACACCTGATAAATTTTATTCATAATCGAAGAAATGCTATAAATATTTCCAAATAAAATATGGTATTTTTTGTTTCAAGTTCGCATATTTGCCATATAAAATAATTTATTAAACGTGCGATAATTACACTTTTCAAATAAATGCCTGTATATAATACTTTAGTGGTTTTAAATCTAGATAATAGTTTGTACGTGGTCCTGAATAATTCATATATATAATACCAGTTAACATTAAATATAGCCTAGCCTAAAACTGATATTGAATTTAAAATTTTATTATTTTTCAGTGCAAAGATGTTTAGGTTCACAAAGCATTATTTTACATTGGCATTACACGTAACACATATCACTTACTTGATGTCGTGGACGACCAACAATTGATGGAAACACTGCACGTGGAGCATCGTCTCCAGCGAAGCCGGCTTTGCATAAACCTGAGCCATTGTCTACCACAAGAGCTTGAACGTCCTCGTCACCCATGATGGATTATTCTCGACAGTGTTTTGAACAGAGTTAAGTGTTAAACAGCCGTAGTGCGGTTGAAACAAGTTGGTAGCCGCTTGAATTTATAGGAAGAAAACTTGTTTTGGTGAACCCGAATGTCGGTGTCTGCGTATATAGGTTTGTGTGTGTGTGCGTGCATAATATTTCATATCTACACGTTTACATTTGCCCACTGTTATCTTAAAGGATAAAGTCTGTATTTACCTCTTTCACGAGCATTAAGTTTTTATGCCTACATGGAAAAAATATTATAACCTACCCAAACGCAACGGTTGTTGCTTCACCCAAAAGTGCACTATTGTGTGTATCGGGCGGAAACAGTGGCGTTTTGTTCAAAATAATTAATTGATAAATTAATTAGTTCTTGTACAGATTACCTATGAATTTATTGTACGGTGACAATTTTTTACGGAAACTTGTTTAAAAGACATAAGCACCTTGTTTTGATTAAATCATTGGCAGTAAACAAATTACAACATGTCCATATAAGGCAGTTGTGCAACAAACTAAGTTATTAAGAAGGTAGTATGAATAAATGCTTATTTTCATTTTCTCTATCAATTTGTCGTACTTTGTTTATTTCACTATGCCTATCTGTTTCTCTGTGCATATATTATTATCTATATCTATACATCTATCAATCATTCAACCTATATATATAATTTATAGAAATTTTGTATTGAAATTTATCAGTACATTATGAAGGCGAAACAGGTGTACTGAATGATTTGCCTTTGCAACCAAATACAAAGATAAGTTTATACTTTCAAAATATATTTAATGAATATCCTATCGTGTGAATACTTATCAATCTAACTTCTCCAAATGGCATGGTGTCGGTTGCATATTGATAGGTCGGTTGTGGCTAATTAGAACTTTAAATCTTAAGAGATTTCAAATAGGCTACAATTTAAGGCAAATCTAATCAGAAGCATAAGTCGGAAATGACATAAAAAGCGTGTTTTATGCAGCACCAATGGTGAATTGGATTGATTCGCAAACTCCAAAAAAGTGGGTCTTGGATCCAGGCCCTTCTGGTCAAACTCTGGAGATTACTGTAAGAGTTGGAAATAAAGACAAAACCGATCCACTGGATGAATTGCCTTTCCTACCTAGCGAAACGTTTAGATTATACTGATCAAATACATATTCAAAAGCTTCCTATTCACTATAACTTACTCAAGTGGCTTGGTGACATATCGGATGTGGATTTTTATAACTTCAGGTTTTGAGAGATTGAAAATATTTTCAACAAGAACTAAAGACCAATTGCATGCATAAGTTGGTATGTGACTTCAAATGAAGTTTATAATGCGGTACTGACAATGTAGTTGATATGATCAATACCGCGAAGTAAATGTGTCCTGATTCGTTTTCAGTACGCGGCAACATATTATCATTACTTGAAAAATTCCAAATAAGGACGAAACCGGTTTACTGGAAGAATTGTCTTTGTTGTTTAATAAAATGATAAATTTATAATGACAAATTATATACATAGTAAAATATCTTCCATTATATTTCAATTAATATAACATAATCTAGTGGTATGTTGTGAGTGTATAATGAAATATCTAGACTGTGTATTAGGTGTTGCGTATCTAGTATTAAATTAGTCCAAATATTACCAGAGGGATAAACCAAAGTCAGTTTTCATTTAGTGCTTACTGGCGACTCATCCTTAGAAGCAATTTTTCTTTTATCCTTCAGGTCTTATTTGACTAATTTTTAAATAGGTACGCAACACATAACACAATTGTATATATATATATATATATATATATATATATATATATATATATATATATATATATATATTAATTCTTCGCAACAGACTGTGTCTAAATATCTTGGTTGTATTGTTAGAACTTCAGGTCATAAGAGTCTCCAACTACGTTCAAACTGAAGAAGCGGATAATCAGCCACAATCGTTTTTATTTTACCTATAATTTCATGGGCTATATGTTACGCCGGGCGCGGTGAAAAATGCTGTCTCTGCTGTATAGTTACAAATCCGAGTTGGCTAGTTAGAATTTCACGTCTTATGATATTCCGAACAGGTTCAACCTTAAGTAAAGTATGACCAGAAACATACGTTTTGATATCACATCAAATTTCATGTAACATGTGCGAGGAGTGGTGCAGTGAAGAGATCTTAGACACCAAATTAGGCGTGAGCCAGGAAGCGGACCCTCCGAGCAAATTCTGGAAAATATGTAAAGTGCTTCCTACAACCAGAAACCGATTTACTGGACTAAATGCCATTGCTACCTGATGAAATGTTAAATTTATTCTGACAAAATATGTAATTTAAGTCATGCTATAAGAGTTCACATCAATACAACATACCATTTTGTAATTGTATCTGTTGTACAATTGCAGATCGATTTTGGCTATTTAAGTATTTGGGTTATAAGAGATTCTTCATGGGTTCAAAATGGAGGAAAATTTAATCAGCAAACTAAGTTTGTTTGTGAAATTAAATTAATTGTAGTTTATTGTAAGGCCGGCGGCGCGGATAAAGTTTAGCCTCCGAATAAAATGTGCCCGATTTGAGCCGCGTACACGGCAAATTCTGAGTAGTACTAGAAGAGACATTAATAAATATTTACTTTTGTCAACTTGCGCA
The DNA here is from genome assembly GCA_029291075.1 of Eudiplozoon nipponicum. Lineage (NCBI taxonomy): Eukaryota > Metazoa > Platyhelminthes > Monogenea > Mazocraeidea > Diplozoidae > Eudiplozoon > Eudiplozoon nipponicum. The sequence goes on along the minus strand of JAQBSW010004906.1, from coordinate 25,936 downwards.
AAGTTTAGTATATAATGACAAAATATTTGTAGTTAAACGTTATTGGCAAGATGTGAGTTTTATAATTACCTACGTCGGGTGTTTTTGTAGAACTTTAGTTCACGATATTAAAAATAGATTACACCCGAAGTAAGGGACAACCAGAAACATCAGTTTGTATATGACTTTAAATATCTTATGTAGGCAGAGACCAAAAACCTTCGCGGAAAATTCTGGAGAGTACTTGAACAAGTTCGCAAGAACGAGAAACCAGTCTACCAAATGAATTTCCTTTCCTATCTCATGTTAAGTTCATTGTATGCCATCAGAATATTTAAAATAAAATTAAATAAGACTTCAAATCTATGTAACATACCAAAGTTTCATGGTGTCTTAGGTGATGTATGCCTGTTATGGATTAATTACGCGACATCTTACATACAATTACATATATATATACATTAATTCTCCTCAACAATCAATACACAACTATAAGACATTTAAATGAATGATGTCATAATTACCGCGAAATGTGATAACTCAAATCGACCAAGGCAAGAGTGTATGGAATTTTTTGAGTATCAGGTGATCACAAGTGGTTGTAATTCTCAATTTCGTTGAAAGTTAGCTTACATTGACATTCATTGTATTGGTACCATGTACCGGCTCGACAATTATGGTGTTGGCATCAGGTAAAGCACAACAACCACAGTTGTTACAATCAAGGATGCGGCCTTGATATAAGCGCCTGACCCATTAATTACTTACATATGTCAGGTATAAACTAAGGAAATTTTTATAGTGTAGAAAAGGCAATTTTTCCAGTAGACCGGTTCGTTCTTATTGGGAAAACATCATGTACTGGCTAGAATTTGCTACGGAGCGGGCACGAAAATGAGCACGCCTGTTTCGGAATCTGGTGCTCTAACCACTGAGCAACCCAACCTTGATTAAAAGTAATTGTTATCACCGCCGGCGCAACCGATGTTCATTCATTTATATAAATGTTCATTTTAATACCATTTCCCCATGTAACTTAGTATTTGGTGTAGAATAACAGATTGGGGATGGTTAGTTGGAAGTTTAGGGTTAAAGAGATGTTATATAGGCTCTACCTAATGAAAAGTCTAACCAAGAAACATTAGTTTGTATATAATTGAATATTGTGTGTAGTGTGCGGCAGGGTTGCTCAGTGCTTAGAGCACCAGATTCCGAAGCAGACGTTCCCAGGTTCGAGCACTGTCCGCGGCAAATTCTGGCAAGTACATGATGAGTTCCCAATAAAGACGAAACCAGTCTACTGGATGTATTGCCTATTCTACATTATAAAATTCTTAGTTTGTACTGACATATATAAGTAATTAATGAGTCAGGTGCTTATATCAAGACCGCAACCTTGATTATAATAATTTTTATCACCGCCCGCGCAACCAATGTTCGTTTAATTGCAACAAGCATAATGTTGATACACTTCATAGGCTCGGTATATATATTTATTACATATAATGAGTTGGCTTTGAATTCGCATTGTCGATGACTTTATAGGAAGTTAGCTTCATAACTGCAGGTTTACACATTCCTATAGGTGATTGTACCGTCCAATTGTTCCACATTCTTGACCAAATTTATATAAGGTTTATGGCGTAAAACTACCTCCTACTTATGAATCACCAGTAAGCACAAAACTAATGTGCACAGGAGATTATACCCTTCTTAATTTTGACTTATCCTTCTGATTCTCTTTAGACTAATTTGTTACGAGGTACGCAACAACTAATACAAAATTGTATTTATGTATTAGAGCTCCGCAATAAACACTATATAAATTTCATGATGTTCGATGAATAATTACAGATCCGAGTTGGGTAGCTAGAATTTTATGACAAGAATTTCCTCAAGGAAAGCCTTACCAGAAACAAACTTTCTATAATTATTGAAACTGCGTGAAATATGTTGAACGAGTAGCGATGTGGATAAATTGCAGACTCCGAAGCAAATATTCCCAGTTTGTGTCCCCGCCGTTCGAAAGCTGAAAAGTGCGGGAAGTTTTCCTTGTATAGACGAAACCGGTTTACCGGATAAATGGCGCTTGCCACCTAAATCAATTTTGAGTTTAAACGGAAAAAATATATAAAGAAGATCTGTCAAAAAAATTAATTCAATATAATTTATAATGAAAGATCGCTGATTGCCTATTATTACTTCTAGGCTAAATCAATTCGAAATGGGTTCCATCTCAAGGAAAAACTAATCAGAAGCATAAGGTGTTACATGAAATCAAATTTCGTACAGTATGGAACACGTGCGGCGCATTCGAAGGATTCTTACACTCTGAAGCAATTTTTCTCAGGTCTGAGTCCCATCATCGACATATTTAGGAGAGGAATTCAAGAGTTCACATGAAGTACGCAATCGGTCTATTTAATCAATTGCCTTATCTGCCTGATGTAACGGTTAGTTCATACTATCAATATATATATATATATATATATATATATATATATATATCACTCTTATATATATATATATATATATATATATAATCAAAATACGAACATAATAATTTTAACCAATGAATTATTAAAAAAATTTCATTACGTAAATTGTATAATTAAAGATCGGTGTTGGCCATAATGTAATTTATGTCAGTTGCATGGAGCATGCTGCATGTGTGGTGCACTGAAATGATCACAGACTCCGAATCAAATGGGCTACATTTTATATGGTGTTCGAGGTAAATTTTTGACTGTACTTGAAATGGTCCCATTATTGACAAATCGTGCGTACTGAATGAATTGCTTTTGTTACTTGATGCAGTTTTAGTTCATACTGAAAATGTATATGTAATAAAATTTCTATCATTAATCTTCAAATCAATATAACTTCATTACGTGAAATGCTGTCTGTCGTGTAATGAAAAATATTGAGCGATTAATTAGAAATTCATATCTAAAGCGATTCCTAATTCGATTCACCAGAATGAAAGTCTAACCATAAAGTATAAGTTGGTAAATGACTGCAAATTGAATGAAGCCTGCAGCACAAATGGTGTCGTGGATAGGGTCAATATTTCCGAATCAATTGAGCCCAGGTTTGTATCATGTCCGCAGCAAATTCTGGACATAAATTGAAGAGTTCATAATGAGAACAAAACCGGCATACTACAGTAATATATTTGTTTAAATCAAGGCTGTGATCTTGCTACAAACCCCAGTCACATTATATACACACATATGTCAGTATAAACTAAGAATTGAATAGTGCGTGTATTAATTTCCTTTGGTATCTGATTCAATATTGAGATTATACTGACTATTCATACATATATACAGTATATTTCTTATTAGGAAGAGATATATTTAATAACAAGTGGATTAAAGCTGTTTTATTTAGAGAATACTCAGTTACAGTTTATAATATTTATTTTACTTACATCCTGGGTTTTCATTTAATTATCTGAGTGGCAACTTGTCTAATTAACCCAAATATATAGTGGTTAAAGGGCGTAATACCGGCTCCTCCTGATGAGTCGCCAGTAAGCACGAAACAAATGTGCATGAGATTATACTTTCCGTTCATGCTGCCTTCGGTTTATCCTTCTGATCAAAACTGAACTAATTTGTTACTAGGTTCGCAACACCTAATACATACTTGCATATATATTATTTCTGCGCAACAAACAGTATTTAACTGTTATATATTTAATTGAATGATATCATGCTTATCACGAAATGGGATAACAAATATCGATCGAGGCCAGAGTGTATGGATTTACTGGAGTAACAGGTGTTCAGAAATAGTTGTAATTCTCAATGTCGGTTAACTATACCATAGACTGATATCTATCATGTTTGTACCATGTACCTTTTCGGTAAAATAATGTTGGTATCGGTTACTAAAACAATAGCCATAGTGTTAGTATCCTTTACAGACTCGGTATATATAATATATAGTGTGAGTTAGCATTGAAGTCGTATTGTCGTTGACTTTAGATTATGTTAGTTTCACTATTACAGGTTTACACATTCGTCTAGGAGATTGTACCGTCCTATTATTCCACATTCTTCTACCAAATATATAGGGGTTAAAGGGCGTAATACCGCCTCCTACTGATCAGTCGCCAGTAAGCACGAAACGAATGTGCATTAGATTATACTTTCCGTTCATGCTCTCTTTTTTATCCTTCTGCTTACAACTGAACTAATTTGTTACTAGGTTCGCACCACCTAATACATACTTGCACATACATTAGTTCTCCCCAAAAAACATTACTTAACTAGTCTAATTTTCCGTTTTACTTCGATTCCTTATTTGGATTGGTTTTTATGTGCCTGTGCGTATGTGTCTGTGAGCGTGTCTGTGTGTGTTGGTAGGGGTCAATCTCGTTGTATCTCAGTTTGATGCCTGAGATCAATCCTCATTTCCAGTAGTTATTACGAATGATATTGAAGCCATCAGTGGGATGGAACAAATCGGCACCCACCTACCACGAAGTCAAACTCGATGCGTACTTGGAGATGGAGATCACTCGGATCTTTGCAAAATTGACGGTGCAAATCTACTACCCACTAAAGAAAACTGCAGATACTCTTAATGTCTGAGACCTGTTCTTACTTGGATTTATGGGTTGAGTCTTGACTAAGTGTTTGTTTTGTTGTCTGTGACGTGTACGAATTATTTTTTCCCGTTTAACGTCTTTCGTCTCGCCATGTTCTTCAATTTTATCCTATCCCCTTGGTAACAGCACAGAGTGTGTTGATTTAAATGTTGATCGTTCAGATTATTGTGTATTTCCTGTTACTGTTAAAGAATATAGTGGTGCCGTTTATGCAGCTGCATTTTTCTTCAGTTTCTTGCTAATCTGATAAAACGTTTGTTCAGGCATGTCCACTATGCTTGCATGAATACTAGGTCAATTTTGTTTGGTCATTTGATTCGCGTCCAGAGGATAAAAAAATCACTCGATGAAACATTTCAATGTTTAGACCGGGCGCTTGTTTGTTTATATATGCACATTACTATTACCATATATATATACATATATATATATATATATATATATATATATATATATATATATATATATATATATATATATATATATATATATATATTTATATATATATATATATATGATAATAATAATATTTCGGAATATGTTTTGTGTAGAATTTAGAAATTCGCCAAATCGGCAGGGCTCAAAATTTTAAATATGCGTTTGGAGATAGCTCATTTTCTTGACGGTTGAAGGCTTTTTTATGAACTGAAGTATTCTCGAAATATAGTTAACTTTATCCGCTTGGTTTTTGAATGAGTTCTTTCTTCTTAATAATAAATAATTTGTGTAATACCAGAAGGCAATTGACATTATAAAGATTATTATAGAGACGGGTCAGACTTTTACCCGTAAGTAACAGCATAATTATATAAAAGCGAATGTGTGACTTTCAAACTTCTGGAATAAATAATTGCTGCAAATCTTGTTTAAAATCAGATATTGTGCCAAAAAGATTCCCTAAGTAGTGCCGAATAAATAGTCAGAAACCGAAGAAACATCCTATTTTCCGCACAGTGCTTAATTCCATCAAGGACAACGAATCAAAATTTCAAGATGCTCACTGAATAATTCAATCACTTTTTCGCTAAAATTCCAGTTTGAAAGAGAGCAAATACAATGCTTTTACAAGATGGAAACGTTGATGCGAATAACAGCAGACAAAGAAATGAGAGGTAATACAACTAAACAAGCATTTAGTGCGCTGGTAGTGGTAACAAATTTTTAAATCAAGTTTGCGAGCATACAGTGACACCAATCACATTGTAATAAACCAGTCGTAGAATAACAAAGCGAAACTATTGTCACACATACGTACTGACGCATTTTGATCTTCCATCAATATTATCAGAGTATGACAGCAAACTGACTAGCGTGGAACAAACAGCAATGTATATATATGGAAAGCAAAATTAGAATTGTGTTTCTCACTACAAGTAGTCTGGCATACATTTTATTTGACTGGAAATGTCGGCTGCACAATTTATATGCCGTCACGAGCATAATTTTTTTGCAACTTTCCCACATGTATAAAGGTAATATAATTAATCAAACACTGATTGCGAGATAGGTCGTATTTTTTTTTTTAAATCAACTTTACAAGCTCGAAGTATGGCACTACGTTGTGATCCTTGCCAATAAGTCTGCCATCGTACATTGATGATGATCATGGAAAGTGGAAACGCGTCAGTGCGTTGCGACTGGCGGTAGTTTTGTCATGTTGTCCGACGACCGATTAAATACAATAGGATTGGTGTTTACTTCAAGCTCGCAAACATGATTTAAAGAATTTTTACCACCACCCGCGCAACCAATTATTGTTTAATTGTATTGTCTATATTTAAGTGTGTGGCGAAAGCTACAAACAGCTAATGTTCGTGACTGCATAGAAATTTTGCAGTCCATATTTACAGTCAAGAACAATATATGCGAGATAACTAGAAGCGATAGCCGCATACCTCTTGTTGCTTTCCATATATATGCATTGCGGTTTGATCCTCACTAGTCAGTTTGCCATCGTACTCTCATGATGATCATTGAGGGTTGTACGTGTTAATGGCGGTAGTTTTGTTATGTTGTGCGTCTGGTTAGATAACATGGTATTGGTGTTTACTTCAGTCTTGAAAACTTTTTTTAAAGAAATGTATAAGGAAGTATTTAGCAATTTTACGCATTTCCACTACTTGCCTGTATCTAATGTATTTGTCCATTGTGAACTAATATATATGCAATTGTGTATTAGGTGTTGCGCACCTGGTAACAAATTAGTTTAAATATGACCAAGAGGATAATTCAAAGACAGCATGAACGGAAAGTATAATCTCGTGTTTCGTGCTTACTGGCGAGTTATCAGTAGGAGCCGGTATTACGCCCTTTACCCATTACATATTTGAGAGAGAAATTTCAGAAAATAGGACGCTACAATCACCTATACGAATGTGTAAACCTGCAGTAGTGAAACTAACATCATATATAGTCTTCAACAATGAGATTTTAAAGCTAACTCACTTCGCATAATATACATACCATGTCTTTAAAGGATATCAGCACTGTAGCTTTTGTGTCAGTACCCAGTACCAACATTATGGTACCAATACTATGGTTGCCGAGTCGGTACATGGTACCAACAAGATAGATTTCAATGTATGCTAAACTTCACTAAAATTGATAATTACAACTATTTCTGAACACATGCTACTCCAGGATACTCAAAAAAGTGCTCTCGGGCTTAAATCTCTGGTCACAAATGAACTAATCTGTTACTAGGTGCACAATACCTGGCAAATAATTGCATATATATTAGGTCCCCGCCACAAAAGTTATCTTAATGTTGTATATTTAATTGAATGATGCCATGATTACCGCGAAATGTTATAACTGATATCGATAAAGTCCAGAGTGTACGGATTTCTCGGAGTAACAGGTGCTCAGATATAGTTTTAATTCTCAATATTTAGGAACATTAGCAAAAATTAAAATCCATTGTGTTGGTTATGTACTGAAAAAATAGTCATAGTGTTAGTATCTTTTACAGACTCGGTATATATATTATATATAGTGAGTTGTCTTGGAAATTAAATTGTCGATACTTAATATGATGTTAGCTTTACTACTGCAGGTGTACACATTTGTATAGGGTATTATACTGACCAATTATCCCACATTCCTCATCCAAATATTTAGTGGGTATAGGGCGCAGTACCAGCTTATTCTGATGAGTCGCCAGTAAGCAAGAGACGAATGTGCACGAGATTATATGAACCGTTCATGCTGTCTTTGGTTTATCCTTCTGGTCATATTTGACCTTACATGTTACTAGATGCGCAACACCTAATACACAATTAGGATAAAGAAATTAGAGACCTCTGAAGAGATGTGGACAAATTTCTTGCTCAATGGATTTTCCTGCCAATCATGATGCTTTTATTCAAAATTAAGCAAAACCAATCTTGTCAAAAAATCAGAAATAATCATTCTCCGTGGAAGCAAAATTTTGCATCAGCCAAGTTTCTCTGCAAAATACTGGAACCAATACGGAGCATCATAAACGCAAACACTATCAAGGACTCCTTCGAACTAGCAAATGAATTGAAGGGGAAGAACATCCTACAGAATAAAATGGTCTCGCTTGACGTCTCATCCTTATTTACAAACATACCACTGGATAAGACAACGGAGATCTTGTGTGACCTCATCAAAAATGAGTTTTTTGATTTCCCTATAGACACCAATGACATCAAAGACCTCATATTAGCATGTACTAAAAACGTGCAATTTACATTCGAAGGGATATACTACCGCCAGATCAATGGTGTAGCTATGGGAAGTTGCATCGCACCCCTCCTGGCAGATGTATACATGTATCATCTGGAAAAAACGAGCCTAAAATGTATAATTGACCAGTGCGCACTCTACAAAAGGTATGTAGATGATATCTTGTTGTTCATCTCAGAAGCAGCAGACCCTTCCGAAATCCTCAAACAAGCAAATGGAGCCGATCCAGACATCAAATTCACTCTCGAGGTAGAGAAAGACGACAGTTTTCCCTTCCTTGACATCAAACTCACTCGAGAAGAAAACGGGGATTTGACACTGGCCATATATAGAAAATCTTCTTTCACCGGACAATACATTCACTACAACAGTAGTGTGCCAAAATCCCACAAAAGAAACTAAGTAAACAACCTAGCAAACAGAATCAGGAAGATCTGCTCTGAGGAAGAACTGGGCTACCTCAGGAAAATTTTGCTAATGAAAAACTACCCAGAGCGTTTCATTGATGTCAACCTCAGACCACGGCAGATTCGCACTAGAGAGGATACAGTCAAGCAGGTTCTCCTAAACTTACCATTTAGAGAGGCGATGTACCAGCCTCAATAATTGCACGGCGGCTGAATAGAATAACTAAGGAGAACTTTCCCAGTGTTAAAGTTAATATGACATTTAGTACACAGAGAATCATGAGGTTGGATGCCAAAGATCAATTACCAATTCTCTCCAAATCATTCATAGTCTACAAATTCTCATGTATGTGCGGTAGCACATATATCAGACTTTGAAGAAACAACTGATAAGCAGAATCCAACAGCATTTACACAGAAATTGATTAGCAAAAGGCTTGGCCCCGTCAGGAAAAATCAGCTATTTCCGATCATATATTGGCAACGGAGCACCTGTCAATTCGACCAATTTCACAATTCTACATAAAGCAAAATCAGAAAAATTATTATTTATTTATGAAGCCCTTTATATAAAACAACAAGCACCTGACCTTAATATTCAAAAGTTTCATCAGCATGATATTCTAATCGACTGGCCAAGAAAAACAAAATCCAACAACAATCTACTAGTATCCAGTCAAGACCAAACAGGCCCTCAACTAGAATCAACAAACATTCAATTGGATTGGCAACAAACTGAAGTGGAAATAACAGAGGCGCATACGGTGACAGAAGTTTCCAAACAATGTGAGCGTTCAACACTGCAATCCACACTGGGGCTGTTACCATGTGGAAAATATAAATTTACTGCAACAAGGTGAAAACGATCAACTACACTAGGAAAAATAGCACTCGTACATGTAACCGTGAGCAATGCGCACAAATGGTTAATTCTCAAGCCATCAAAACAATAATGACCAGATCTCAGACATCACTTTGCAATACTGCGAGAATGACCTTTACATAACAAACACAAACGCATACACACTCACCAACTAGCCAAAACAAGAAACAGAAGTAAAAACGAGTCAGATTTGTTACCACTAGCATAATCAATTGAAAACCCAAAATGTATAAATATGTATGATTGTATAAGAGATGATTAGTATTCACGAAATAAATGGCCTTTATCCACTTTGTTATTAATGTGTTCTTTCTTCCTCATTATATATATATATATATATATATATATATATATATATATTCTTCGGGGAATGCGAGCCTATAATATAATTCATGGCACTCTTTCCATCTGAAAAAATAAAAAAGAAATTTTATCAAATACTTGAACCGCTTCTTTCTAATTTTTTTCTCAAGTATCCACAAATGAACATCTTTTTATATAGAAATTGAAATGGAAATCACGATAGTAAAATGTAAACATGGAGCGAGTGACATAATTTGTTCTCCCTTATTTTACACTATCTGCATGTTTACATTTTTTATATCATGTTTTACCTTTTAATTTATATATAAAGACATGTTCATTTATGAAAACTTAAGAAGAAAATGAGGAAGAAGCAGTTTTTTTTCTGATAATGTTTTCTTTCCTTTTTGCACATGGGAAAAGTACTACGAATATATATATATATATATATATATATATATATATATATATATATAATGCTTTGGGCGTATATTTATATTTAATTTTTTGAGTGTGGATTTATCTAACCACATTGGGCCTAACCCCAACGCACTTGATAGGTCGGGTGCACAAAATAAATTAAATGGTGCATATTACAAATATTACAATATATATATATATATATATATATATATATATAATGTATATATCTTATATATAAGGTTGAGTTTATGCAGTTTTGTATTAAATGTTGGGCACCTAGTAAAGAGATAGTTCAAATATAACCAGAAAGATAAACCAAAGCAGCATGAACAGAAAGTATAATCTATGCATGTATTTGAGGTTGAGTTTGTGCAATTTTGCATAAAATGTTGCGCATCTAGTAAAAAATTTGTTCAAATATAACTAGAAAGAAAAACCAAAGCAGCCTGAAAAGAAAGTATAATCTATGCAGGAGTAACAGATGGTAAGAAATAGATGCAATTCTCAATTTTGGTGAACTTGAGCATACACTGAAATCCATGTATCGACTCGGTTACAAAAGTTATAGTACCATGTACCTTTTCGATATCATAATATTGGAATCCGGTACTGACACAATAGCCATAGTTTTGGTACCATTCACAGACTCAGTATGTATATTATGTATCGTGAGTTTACTTTGAAATCGCACTGTCGAAGACTTTAAATGAAGTTAGCTGCACTACTGCAGGTTTACACATTCGTATAGGAGATTGCATCGTCCTATTTTCCCACATACCTCACCCAAATATATAATGGATAAAGAGCGTTATATTGGCTCCTACAGATCTGCCACCAGGAAGCTTGAAACGAATCTCCACGAGATTATACTTTCCATTCATGCTGTCTTTGGTTTATCCTTCTGCTCATATTTGATCTAATTTGTTTCTAGATACGCAACACCTAATATACAATTGCATATTTATTACATCTGCACACATACAGAATCTAAATTTCATATTTACGAATCATTTTTCCAAACGTTTCCAACTATGCGTTGTAGTAATACCACATCATGCTATCTGGGTTCATCAAAGAAATTTCCTGGCTGTGCATATTGTCAACGCAACAAATAACACATTGCTTATTAAATTGATTATTAGTTTTTGCGCATCTAGTAACAAATTAGTTCAAATAGGACCAGAAGAATAAACCAAAGTCAGCATGAACGGAAGGTATAATCTCATGTGCACATTTCGTGCTTACTGGCGACTTGTGTTCAGTTTGTCAACGGCATCAAACGATTTGTTTGATGTCATTGCTTCAAAATAATTCCACAACGGTTCCAATATCAAAATGATGAGCTAATTCTACAACGGCATCTGCCCGATTAGCAGTTACTTTTCAATCCGTTCTAACAGTTTCTGGTAACCGCTCTGATATTAGCACTTGAATTTTATAAAGCACGTATGCTTTAAATGTTAACATTTTATTTTGGGTTCCCTTTAATGCTCCTATCTTATTTATATAATGCCCCATAAGTTATCTTCAATCATAAATATTCTCGAACCTAAACTAATTAAGTATCAATCTGTGAATGTCTCAACTGATGACGTAATTCTATTCTCTTTAGAGAGATCCCTTTTATAGTTGACTAAATCTTTTAAAAGATTCGTCCTGTGCAAAAAACGTGTTAATCAACCCATAGCCCAACATTTCCGTCCACATACGATATACCGGCGGAGACAACGACCGAAATCCTTTCGATCTTTTAGTCAGAAATTTTAAATATATTGTTGCCATTTTCTTCAAGCTACACTTAAGAAAACGCATTTTATTCACGCATAAACTAGTGAATCAACGTCCATCACCCATTGTTGCAATTCATGTTGATTCCTTTCGTCCAAGTTGAACTAACACCCAAATCAATAACTTCTCCGACAGCCGTGGAGGAGTATATCGTAAGTACAGGTTCAACAGTTTCAGTGTACTGCTGGCAACAGCCACAGGTGAGCCCATTTACATCCACTGTCGTCAGCGCGGCTCTCTCAATATAAGCTCACGACAGAAAATTTCGCAAAACTTCAACGTTGCCACGGTCTCACATAACATATCAAGCCCTGATTTTCGTTTGAAATTTTGGCTTCTGGTGCATCTAGCAAACGAAAATACATTGATCACTCCACTAGATTGAACAAAGATTTTTGATTTTAGCATCCGAACGTTTGGAGCTACAAGTCATGCAGCCATCTCCAGTGCATCTTTCGACTGCGATATCAATAGAACTTAGACAGTACAAATCCTTGTTTGATCTCAGAAAATCAGAATAACTAGTCATTAACACGATGCTCCACATCAACACAGTAGGACAACATCTTGCGCTTAACAAGAGGCCGTTACCTCCTGTCAAACTCGACGTTTCTCAAGATTAATTATTGAGATTACTGGACGTAGGCATCATTAAACCAAGAAAATGATCTTGAATACCTCCATTGCACGTGGTTTCTAAGGCTAATGTATCAAAAAGATCATGAGTGGATACCAGCAAGTTAAATGTGTTGACAAAAGACGATTCATGCCCAAATCCCGCTATTAATAACTTGCTATAAAAACACAGCGGCAGCAATTATTTCTCAGATATTTACCTGAGACAAGTTAATCACAACAATCCGATAGCACCAAAAGATATAGAGAAGACGGCTGTCTTCACGACAGTTGGATTATTTTAATAAGTTTATTTGACTTGATTTCTCAAATACGATACTCAGATGTTCATGCGATTCATGGGCCTAATTTTGCACAACGACATCGATTATTTTATGTCATAACTTGATGACATAATGATCTTTAGTCCTTGGCATCACTCTCGTGCCGTGCACCTTAGAAATGTTCTATCACAGTAGATTATGAAATCAAAATTGATTTTGATAACACGCAAATTGCAACGATATAAATTGATTCCGTAAGGCATATTATTAAACAACAACGTACTCCGCTTTTATTTTCCAAAGGCAATTCGATTGGGAAACTTTCGTCAACTAAGACTTCGAAGTAATTGCAGAAAATCTTATGAGTTCTAAACTTTTGCCACAAATTACGTTCTGCCATATCAAAACAATTATATCCTTTATGCAGACAGCGGAGTTATTGCGGAGGACTAAGCAGTAATTCAGCAATTTCTAGGTCGTCTGTTGACGAGTAATTACAACGCCATGTCTTCAACTTGTTGAAAAACGCCAGCCTTTTCTACACATCGCCTATGCTTCGAAATTTTCAATCAGCGTCACCTTGTAATAAGTGAAAAAAGAATTTCGGAAGCCAATTAGCTTTTATTCCTTACTCTGCGACTGACAGAAACGGAATATATCATTTGATTCAAGAACTTTTCGCTATCCATTACGATATGCTTCAGTTAATTGGCATTATAGGCAGCAGTAGATTTATTTTTTCCCAGATAATGTTCTTTTAGTTAATAAGTCGGTAAATTTAACTTCAACATTCGCAAAATACCCTATCAGAATAGAGAGACTGCTTTAACATCTTATCGAATTCTTATTCGACATTTTCTACGTAAGAGGCAAAGAAAACATCATTGCAGACACGTTTTCAAAGTCGTACATCTTGCTACGATAACCATTGCCACGTCTGATCGACGCTGTGACTTTCATAGAGCCCGTCTTGATGATATCTTTCCTATAAACAGAAATATACGATGACATTCCTGTTCGGTGATCAGCAGCTTCCCATCCAATTAAGTGAGTTTGAAAACTCGGAGAGGGTTGGCCAATTTTTCACCTCACGATTACGCAGCTCCTCAAGCCAGGTTTTCATACAAACTTCCATAGGAATTCTTTTATAATATTCATCCCATTTCTCAGCCAGGTAGTAATGTGACTGACAAATTTAAAGCAGATCATATCTTGGTTTGTTAACTATGCAGAACGCTAAGCGATATTCTCCAAGTTTGCCGCAAACAAAATGAATAAAAACAACGACGTTACGTCTAGCCACTTTCCACATCGGTACAGTTAATCCTACCCGAGTTCAAGATTTTAGCTTCATTATAAGCATGTTCGATAGATTTAGGCGGTCGCCTGTGGCATCAGCCCTCGGCAAAATTTTTACTGATGAAGTCAACAACCGCCTATCACCCACCGTCCGATGGTATGGTAGAGAGAATGAATGGGGACTTCACAGACGCTTTAGCATCCTTGTCTATTACTAACAACTGTGTCGATGCATTTCCTTTCGCATTCTTTGGAATGCGATGTTGAATTCTCGAATCTATTTGCCCATCTGAGTCACGTCTTTAGTATGGCATGGAACTACGTCTGCCTAGTCAGCTTCCACGTTAATTATCCACACAGAGTGACTCAGAATTTGAAGCTTCTCGCCTGCGATTTCTGTTCAGCAGTCGAGACACTTACTGAGACACACTTACCTGACTATGCTTAGGCAAAACACAATTTTTAATATTATTCAAGGTGAATACTTCCTTTGATGCGAATTGATGGGTTGAAGTTTTTTGTCAAACCGGCTGATCCTGACAAAATTCAACTTTTACATGCCAACAATACATAAAATTCAGAATTTATTTCGTGGAACGTGACATCGGTAAATATATTTATGTTCAATATTCATTTCTTAATGCATCACAAGTTCACACATCTTTTCGCTCTATTACACGCACAAGTGATCAACTCTATGTGAATTTACATGATTCATATCTCATACACTCACATGTCTCATGTGGTATTACCAGCTGAATTTGGTAAACAATGGTTTCGCGTTTATGAAAATTTTTCCAGTTTTATAACTTTTCTGCAACTAGGATCAAGTAGACTTCATTTAATTAATTTTACAATTTAATTTTCTTGTTGTATTACTAAAAAACCATACAGTTGCAGAATATGGCCCACATTTGAGCCAATAAATATTTAATGTATTTAACCAGTCGTTGAACAACATAATACGACTGGTTAAATACAATGGGATTGGTGTTTACTTCAAGCTCGCAAACTTGATTTAGATATTTGTTACCACCACCCGCGCAATCAATTATTGTTAAATATTTAATATGACATGAGCAGCTACATAGAGCTATAAATTTGTGCAGCGACATTTATTTTTCTCCCGAGTCATATCACAGTATTGGCAACCCTCACGTAAACGGAAAATTCACAAGTTACGTATTTGAGTTACGCATTCGTTTCAGGAATGTTACAGACCACAACATCAAGCATACACTGGCTGCTCTGATCTTAAAAAACCGTTTTCATAAACAATCATCGAGTTTGCACAGGAAACACCGACTTAAAACTATACCAACCCACTGTGAAATTTCACGCTGCAGCCCAAAAATCTATCACAACTGCTGTAATTTGCTTCACGTGGTATGAGCGAATAATAAGGCTAACATTTTGTGTAGCAATCACTAGTGATTAACTTCAACTATATCATTGGTGAAGACGTTAACAGGTGTGCTCCATCCCAGTCTCCGCATATTTCAATATATTCTTGTTAACCTAACGACAGATAGATAAAAAGCTGCATACCTGGGTTCAAACTCTGCCATACAGTTTAAATCATACTTTGCCAGGATGAATTTTTCTTTACTTCTGCCTTTATTTTAGATAAGACAGAAGTGAAACTGATCTAATTAGATCGCCGACAATTTCTAATTTAATTCAAGTCCAATACGCAACTTTATTGATTATCACCAGGCCAGTAAGAGAGCATGCAGTCTCACCTAATCAATAAATAGTCATTTTCTCCTGTAATTCAAAAATTATATAAGCGAATGACTTATCAATGCAACCCAGACTAACTTGCTTGCTTTCTCAATTCACTATCGTCTGCCTGTCTTGGTCTCTAAGATAGCTGTATTCACACGTTGTTATCCTAGCATAAATTACCGTAAGTCGCGCCAATTCATAATAATGCGCCTTCGGGCGATTGAGGTTACTTAGATTATTCCTCGGATTCATACTGTTTGAAGCCTCTTGGCGTTGTCGCAAATATCATCAGCACGACTCGCCGTGGCCCTTAACACAGCATTTGCCCCATCCTGCTTCTGTTAATATACTGGTTGGCGTAAATCTGTTAAACGACCACAAACGAGGCAACAGAACGCACAACGCAAAGCTGTCAGCATTTCTAAACAACCGCCTCTGCTCAGGTAATCTCACCATCCACGGTATTTGCCGATAAATAATCATACGGCCTTTTTCTGGACCACAAAACGTTTTATACACAGTTGATTGTTTTAAGTAATGTTGCATAGCATCCAGACAGGAGCTTTACAGTTAATTTAAATGATTCAATCAATGGAAGTATATGATACCTCAATATAAGTATCAAAGGACTTTTGAATTATATATATATATATATATATATATATATATATATATATATATATATATTACATTGTACCACATTTTATGTGCAAAAACAAAAAGAACTTTTATCAGATATAAAGAAGAATTTTCTTTCGCATGGTCTTCTCAAATATCTACTCATGAACATATCTTTATATATAAGTTGGAAAGCAAAACAAGATAGAAATACGTGAACAAAGCGAGTGTGAAAAATAGAAACCAATCAAATTGCGTGCGTCACATCCAGTTCAAACTCAATGCTTGTACGTGCTTCTTCTGCTTACATAAATCCGGCTGCAATTTGTTTATCCATAAGGCTTCGTATGTGGCTAGCTCCTTTTTGTTTTTGCATTTAGTAATTACTTTGAATGCTACGTCTGGAGAACATACGTGCGATGTTTCGATGATGTGTTGCGCAATAGCAGACGTGTATTCACTATTTGATTAAAACAGGCGTTCAAGATGCAATGTTCTCTCATTCGAGTAATTAACCGTCTGGTCGAATATATATATATATATATATATATATATATATATGTAGTGTCGCATTAAATGACTTACATGACTTTGAAGCAAACGTGGCCCTGTTGAAGATCTGGCTGCGGTTGTTATAACAAGTAATTTTTTATGCAGAAAAGGAAGAATATACTTTACGTGACGAATTGCATTTGTTATCTAGGGCAACGTTCATTTTTTAAAAGGGCAGTGGATGAGTTGCCTGACTCTGATGTAAATGTTTCCCTATTCGAGCCACGGGCGCGTTGTTTACAGCGAGTACTTTGTGATACCCAAGAAGGACAAATATATTTTATTTGATTAGTCGAATTTGCTAACTAATGCAACGATAATTTTTAACAAGCATTGTATAAATAAATTGTAGCAACAGGTCTAGTTGATGAATATTGTTTGTTATCATGTGCATTTTTTTAGTTTTTGACGACCGGCATATCAAATATTGAAATGAAGTTCAATTGCAGGATATTGATTATGAATTTGTTGTCAGCATAAACTAAAAATTGCCTTCGGGTAGCAATAGTAATTCATTTGGTGGACTGGTTTTGCCCGTATAGAATATTCATCATACAATTACTATAATCAAAGTTGCGATCGTGATAAAAACACCTGACCCATTAAGTACATACATTTGTCAGTATAAACAAAGAATTGCATAGTGTAGAAAAGGTAATTCATTCAGTAGACCAATTTCGTCCTTATTGGGTACTCATCAGGTACTGGCCAGAATATTCTGTGGACAGTGCACGTACCTGGGCACATCTCCCTTGGAATCTGGTGCTCTAAACACTGATTTTATACTGGCAAATATATGTACTTAATGAGTCAGGTATTTATATCAAGATCTCAACCTTAATTATAGTAAATGTTATCACCGCCTGCGCAACCAATGCTCGTTTAATTATATAAATCGACATAAAATAGCAATAATTCTCCTCGACCGGGGCACATTTGCTACGGAGTTTGATACTCTAATTAGTGCGTTGACCTGCCGCAAACCACAGGCAGTTTAAAGTCTTAATTTAACTAACGTTTTTATGTTTTCAACACGCTAACTTTATTTTTAAAACCTTTTATCGACACGCGTGTAATCAGTGATTGTTCATTGGTTAAATTTTTAAATTAAACAAAACTACCCAAATTGGCGTGAAGCATGCCATATAATAACAGATTGGCAGTGGTTAGCCTCAAAATTGTGATTAACAAAGTCAAAGTTGACAAGAGTAAAATCATTTTTCTAAATTTAAAAGCGTTTGTAGTATTATTTATTCGCAAATTAGATGAAATGTGATTTATCTTATAAATCATTATTTTCAAATCATTCTTCATTATCGGTCCTTTTATATATTTTTATTTTACGTTTTTGTCATGTTGTAAATGTCTCTATTTTAGTTTGACTCTACAACTGTTTTAATGTGCATCTGTATAATATATTTCATCGTCCAATGGCCACATGGTACTTTACTAATGTTGTTTAATTTTGGTGCAGTGCCGATTTCTATTGATTATTCGCCAGTAATCTTGAAACGCGTTTACTCGTTAAATTACACATTTTGCAATTAATTAATTTGGTATAAACTTATGGTTCTGCATTAACAAACTACGTACTTTATTCGTACTTTTTCCCTACCAAACACGTTAAAGAACATTGACATGGTTTTTTGTCTTTTTTAATAATTCAAGAACCTAAAATAGATGCAAGTATATTTACTAACAATATGTAATAATGTACAATCAATAGGCAACGTTTACGTGTAACATAAACACGTGTGTTTCATTTCCTCATACATTTTAAATTACGATTCTTAAAGAGAAGTGGAAATTTGGCGTGAAAAATGAGGATACACGTTAAATATATTCTTAATTGTATACCTTATCCACTTGTATGGTTGTTTTATAATGTAGAATTGAATCCTGTTAATTAAAATGTTTATTTTGTTCGTTTATAAAAGAATACACTTTAAACGACTTCGCAAAGGTACTAATGCTTCTTGAAGGAATTTCTTTGGTGCGCACCTGGATTAATTGAAATTACCTGATCTGCGTTTTGACTAACACAGCTTTCATTGTTCCAGTAATTTTCTTTTTGCAAAATATTTCGATCTACATTACCGTAGGTTTTCATCAGTTACTACGAAACAATATATATATATATATATATATATATATATATATATATATATACCAGATTACTTCATCTTCTAATCTCGTCTTTTTCGATAGAACACATAAGTAAGTTGTTCTCTAGATATTTCTTCATAATTCTTTTCTGCAATCTTATAACTGCATATGTTATTTTATTCTCACTTTCGAACTTTCATTAGCCGTTATTTGCCTTCTGGAATTAAAAGTTCTATCTATTTAATAATGTAGCTAATTAGATGGAGAATACTCTATTTATGAAACAGTCCACGTGCATCTGTTAGTTTTAAATCAAACCGTAAAAAATTACCAAAATTAAACCCATGAGTGAACCATTGGTTCTCCAGTGTGTAGGATATTATAAATATTTTTGGCGTTGATACATTGCTGAAATTTAGAATTCTTTCTTCAATTTATTTTGCTGTCTTTTTAATATATATTAGTGATATACAAATCAGTCGAAAGTGAATATGCCCATCCAAATTTTAAAATAGTTGGCGCAAGAGTAAATAAATAGTTTATTCTTTTGAAATGCGAGCTTTAATAAAATTCATTGTAGCCTTCCTGTGTGCAAAAACAAAAAGAAATTTTATCAGATATAAGAAACGTTTCTTTCGCATTGTCTTCTCAAATATCTACTAATGAACATATCTTTATATATAAATTGGTAAGCAAAACAAGATAGAAATATGTGAACATAGAAAGAGTGTGAAAAACGGAAACCAATCAAATTGCGTGCTTCACATCCATTTCAAGCTCAATGCTTGTACGTGCTTCTTCTGCTTGCAAAAATCCGGCTGCAATTTGTTTATCCATATGGCTTCGTATGTGGCTAGCTCCCTTTTGTTTTTGCATTTCGTAACTACTTTGAATGCTACGTCTGGAGAACATACTTGCGATGTTCCGATAACATGTTGCGCAATAGCAGACATGTATTCACCATATCGAGTTTATGTAATACAATTTATGCCATTTATGTAATAGATGTTGCGCACCCAGTAACAAATTAGTTCAGTTGTAACCAGAAGGATAAACAAAAGACAGCATGAACGTAAAGTATAATCTCATGCGCATTCGTTTCGTGCTTATTGGCGACTCATCGGTAGGTGCCGGTATTACGCCCTTTACCCATTATATATTTTGGTGAGGTATGTGGGAAAATAGGACGGTACAATCTCCTAGACAAATGTTCAAACCTACAGAAGTGAAGCTAACATCATATAAAGTCCCGACAACGCGACATCGACGTTAACTCACTCTATTAACATATATATATCGATCATGTAAAGGATAACAACACTATGGCTATTGTGTCTTCCTGATACCTACATTATAGTACCGGAAAGGTACATGGTACTAACACTATGGGTGCCGAGTCGGTACGTTTTACAAACACGATGGATTTGAATCTTTGCTATAGTTCACCAAAATTGAGAATTAAAACTATATCTGAACACATGTTACTCAAGTAAATCCATACACTCTGTCCTTGATAGATATCATTTATCACATTTCGCGGTAATCATGACATCATGCAATTAAATATATAACAGTTAGATAACGTTTGTTATGGAGAACTAATATATATATATACATATATATATATATATATATATATATATATATATATGCAAGTATGTATTAGGTGTTGTGCACCTAGTAATAAATTATTTCAATTATGACATGAAGGATAAATCGAAGACAGCATGAACAAAAATTTTAATCTCGTGCACATTCGTTTCGTGCCTACTGTCGACTCATCATTTGTTGATATACTCCATTTTTAAACCACAATTTTAAACAATTGAATAAAAATGTGTGTAATGGTCCATTACTTTGGTTAACACCAATGTGATCCATCAATTTGACCGCAATCATCATTCCAATACTATGAAAATAAGAATAACTCAATCGAGCTTTCTTTGAACACTCACGAAGTTTGTGGCAAAAATAGCCATAGGCTGAATTTTTAAACTGCTTCGATTGATAAATATATTTTATAACAAATAGAATGTTCAAGCAATTTTACTTCAATCTAATTTTATTGCCAAATCCTACAGGTCTACTTTGCATTATAGTATTCTCTTTTCTATCTCTACTTATTCCGGTGGTAAAAAGACAGATTTACTATCTACATCTACGAGCTCATCGATCGCATCCTTATTCAGCCTATCGGAATGCAGATACCTCTTTTTTAAACGACACTAAGGCTATCGTGTTTCACGAAAGTTTTTGATACCACGCGCAAATTAGAATCAAGCTGACACTCAAGTAAGTCAAGCAATTAACTGACTATTAAATTATCGCAGGATAAGTGTAGTTTTCTTATCGATACGGATTACATTCTTGCAACGCATACAGTCCAGAAACGTTTTCGGTTACTGTATCTATGGGTAAGGAGAATGCATCTCAATCACGACTAATTGGCACGCAAGGAAGTTCATTATAAAACAAGAAGTGAGGAAGAGAAGAGGATGGAAACCGATAAACTCACGCGTTTTTTACGTACTGGCTAAACAAACCTTAATGATGAAATCACGTCATGAGTTCTCAGTAAGGAAGAAACCAGTCTTTTAAATGAATTGCCTTTTCAATATTATACAGTTCTTAGTTTATACTTTCAAATATATGTACATAAAGTGACAGGAATTTATATCAAGATAGCATCCTTGATTTTATTAATTGTTATCACCGCCAACGCATACAATGTCCATTTAATTATATAAATGTTCAATTCAGTACCGCTTACCCATGTGGTGGGGGGCCTGTTCTAAATTGACAGATTAGAGATGATTAGAGGGAGCTTTCGGGCTAATTTCATGCCATATAGGCTCAATATAAATAAATGGTTTACCAAGAAACATTAGTCCGTATATAATTGAGAATTAATTGTAGTGTGCGGCAAGGTCGCTCAGTGGTTAAGGTACCAGATTCCGAAGCAGACGTTCTCAGTTTCGAACAATTTCTACGGCAAATTCTGGCCCGTTTATGGTGAGTTCCCCATAAAGACGAAACCAGTCTACTGGGTGAATTGCCTTTTCATCACTATAAAATTCTTAGTTTATGCTGACAAATGTATGTGTATAAAGGGCCTGGTGTTTATATCAAGATCGCTATCTTGATTATAGTAAGTAATGACAATTAACTTGAAATTCTTTCCTGCTATACAAAGTATGCTTGAGTAGATATTTATTGATTTGTTGCGAGATGTCAGCCCTTAACTTTTAGAAGTCTGAAAATATTAACGTATGCTTAAAATGTATGTCACAGTCTGATTAATCTGTCGTTTTCGCAGTATGTGGATTCCGAATAAAAGGAGTTGTTCATAGGTTTGTCTTAACTAAAATATTGACACCTTTTCATTATGATCGTCAGTTTAGAATATTACTAGACCTGTGCTTCCGAGGTAACTAAATTCAAATATATCAACTCGAATAAAAGTTGTATTAGAATTTGTCATACGTTTATCAATCCTAGTAATTATAAAATGCTCTAAGCTAAGATTTTTTATGTTCGAAAATTTGCACGAAACATTTATGCGCGTAACTTTTCACAATGTATATAACAAGTAGTTATCAATTTCAGAATTATCAAATGGTCACATAACTTGTAATTAAAATGTGTCGAATTAGCAGTATATGGGGATTTACAATTTCCATAAAGAGGATCTCAACGACTTAGAATAATTTTTTATACCTCAGATAAACACCAAACGCATTTTATTCAACTAGTCGACCAAAATAATATATTTACTTTCAATTGCACTTGATGATCTTCATTTGAACTTCATTTGTCATCATCAGAGCTCGAAAACAAATCGAGGAACCATAAGCAATCCGTGAAGCATACAAAAAGAATCTTAAATCGGAGATGCGGCCCAGTCATATAAGTTTCGTTTGTACAGTACTTTACTGCAGTTGTCGACGGCATGATATTGATAATCAATTTAATGTCGTGCGCTGATTGGGATCTTTGGACTTTCAGAACGCGTCAATATGTGCGGTTGGCAGTTTTTTCAATATTTTGTTCGACTATCTAAATAAGAGCAGATTTGAGTTTATGTTATGCATGCAACCTAGGATTAAATTAATTGTTTTATCAGCCGTGCAACTTTTTATTTTATTATTGACTGTTGCCGATTTGAAGACGTCTTAAAACATTATCGATTATCTGGCGAATGAAATGTTAATTTCCCGGTAAACCTTTACTTCAAACAATTAAAAATAAAAACTACAAAATATATTTCTATACGTAAACAATAAATTTATTATGTTTCAACTACAAGAACACTCGACGTTATTCGATTCGAAGCGTTTACAAGAAAATATAATCGATATGCTCAAAGTAAAGTTACACAGGCTCCAAATTAAACTTCACCATTTGAGCTTGGCCTATATACTTTGAAAATTGGTCGAATAGGCAACGATTAACAGACGTTATTATAGTCATTTAAAACGAAATTTGAAGCAAAATTCAAGTAAAAATCGGTAGGTCTGTCAATTTTTATTGGACAACGTGATTAGCTAGATCACAGTTAGCTCGAAAGCCTTCTCCATCTGGAACTGATGCAAAAATTGAGAATAAAGAAGAACGTTCTCATATCACTGATTCCAGTGGCACTGCTCGCATTCTGAGCCAAAATAATCCAATAATGAATAAACTCGAAGGCGTTCGAAATATTAACAGTCAACTTTTGAAAATGAAACTAATATTCTATTAGAATAGTTTTCCGATTTGTATTTGTCCACTAAATACTTTACGCCATCGCGTACACAAATGTGAGCTTCTTCAAACCTTAATTAATTCTACCGAAGTAAATAATAATATCATGCTAAATATACCCAAATATATGTTCACATATATTTGTATTTTAAATTTATTTTTTGTTAACTTAACTATTATCTAAAAGGAAACTGTTTCTACCACTATCATTTCGCAATAACTGGCTTTTCAATAAGGTTCACAGTTTACGTTTTTTCATGCATTAATGCAAATTCCTATTGAAAAGTAGAAAATGAAAACGTAATTAGAAGCATTTTCGGTGGACAATGCCAGGACCGGATTCGTCGTACTCCTGCTTAGAAATCCACATCTGTTGGAAGGTAGATAGGGAAGCCAGGATGGAACCACCAATCCAGACGGAGTACTTGCGCTCGGGAGGTGCAACAATTTTAATTTTCATAGTCGCAGGAGCCAGGGCGGTGATCTCCTTCTGCATTCGATCAGCGATACCAGGATACATGCTTGTACCACCTGACATGACAATGTTGGCATACAAGTCCTTGCGGATATCGACATCGCATTTCATGATCGAGTTGTATGAAGACTCATGAACACCGGCAGACTCCATACCAATGAAAGCAGGCTGGAACAACGTCTCGGGACAACGGAACCGCTCATTTCCAATTGTGATAACTTGTCCGTCAGGTAGTTCGTAGCTCTTCTCTAAGGATGAACTAGAGGCAGCCGTGGCCATTTCCTGCTCAAAGTCCAACGCGACGTAACACAATTTCTCCTTGATATCTCGGACAATTTCTCGCTCAGCAGTGGTCACAAAACTGTAGCCGCGCTCAGTTAAGATCTTCATTAGGTAATCAGTGAGATCGCGACCAGCCAAGTCAAGGCGCATAATAGCATGGGGAAGTGCATATCCTTCGTAAATTGGTACAGCGTGAGACACACCGTCGCCCGTATCGAGGACAATGCCAGTAGTACGACCGGAGGCGTACAACGATAGAACAGCCTGAATACCCACGTACATAGCCGGTGCGTTGAAAGTTTCAAACATGATTTGCGTCATCTTCTCCCGGTTTGCCTTAGGATTAAGCGGAGGTTCTGTCAATAAGACAGGATGCTCCTCTGGGGCGACTCGCAACTCGTTGTAGAAGGTGTGATGCCATATCTTCTCCATGTCATCCCAGTTAGTCACGATGCCATGCTCGATCGGATACTTCAATGTTAGAATGCCACGTTTCGATTGGGCCTCATCACCGACGTAGCTGTCTTTCTGTCCCATACCGACCATCACGCCCTGTAATTAATTAGAAATATTAATGGTTTTTTGAAAAATTTAATAGAGTGAATATAAAAAAGAAAGTTTAATTTTTGAATGATTCGGTGCATTATAAAATAACCAACCGAAACGAAAATTAAATCCATGTAAATGTGCAAATACTGACTCAAATTCTCCATTTTATTCTCGGTTAATGTAAAACGTTTGTTGGTCTATTGAACTACGAAGAGAGTGTTTTGCTGCTCTCAGCTTCTGAAACACACAATCACCGTTCATTATTTGCTTCGAAATGAACTCAATAATCCGCAAGATTTCTAGTAGATATTTTTTGCGATAATAGATGAAATTTTGGCACACTTTCTCTCCGTGGCTAAGTGGACAAAAGAAATTTGTATCTGAACTAATAAAAACTAAGTGAAATTTTCGTGTATAATTGTGTATGTTTGTGTATTTTATGTGTAGACTCGTATGCGTTTTTGCGTTCCTGTGCACGTTACTTACATTTAATTATTTTTTGCATATTTCATACTAACAATTTTGCTTATTACTTTTTGGTCTCA
This sequence comes from Eudiplozoon nipponicum, assembly GCA_029291075.1. Classification (NCBI taxonomy): domain Eukaryota; kingdom Metazoa; phylum Platyhelminthes; class Monogenea; order Mazocraeidea; family Diplozoidae; genus Eudiplozoon; species Eudiplozoon nipponicum. The sequence goes on along the minus strand of JAQBSW010004906.1, from coordinate 28 downwards.
TTAATCTAATATATAAAGAATGAGATAA